>VWYH01006999.1:40610-78170 GCA_013399365.1 Pampusana beccarii | reverse complement strand
CTTCTTGAAGAGTAACCAGCCTTTCTGGACTGCTTTGTTCTTCAGGACTGTGTCCCAAGGGACTCTGCCAACCAGCTTTGTAAACAGATCAAAGTCTGCCCTTCCTACCCCTGTTACAGGTCAGAGTATCCACATTAGGGAGTTTGACTGGCAAAACCATATGTTTAATTATACTATTATTGTCCAAACAATACTGGGAAAATAATCAGGGCAGACAAGTCTTCCTGAAGGATACATCTTCAGGAACAGACAGGAACACATGACTAGCGGGGGTTGCAAATTAGACCTGAATATGAGCCAGCCATGTGCTGTTCTAAGTTGCCGTGTCGCTGCAATGGCTCCAATAGACTGGTATGGAAGCATACAACCATTTCAGCCTTACCTACTTTACTTTAGTCCTCAAAGCTGTACTCTTTGTCATCAAAGGAAACTTCTTATCTCAGTAATTTGCCTGTAAATAGCTAGAGGAAATGAAGGTCTGCCTCACATCAGCAACATGTTGTTTACGGGCTCCAGGCCACTCTAAGTGTCAACAGGCACAAAAGGAAGGCAAGCATTAGGGAATGATCTGTCTTATGAGAACACCAGGACAGTCCTAAGTCTACACCATAAGTCATATGTAAAGGAGGACCTGTGAAATTCCTGGAACTACTATTAACAGCACTTCTGAGTCATAGCATTCATGACATAATCAGACTTCTGATAACAGCTCACTAGCTAGCCTATGTAATTATTTTCAAAGACAAGTCAAGCTATTGATGGAAAATAAAAATACATGTGGCAAGTTAAACACACCCATCATATTGTCAGATATTTCAAGGAAACCATCACTGCTGCTTGACTTATCAAACCAGCAAATAAAACAGCCTGGCAAATGCCCTAAATATTTAAGTATTTGTAAAGTATTGCGGGGAAGCCCATCAGAGCAGAATGTGACTACTTTTAACTCACAGTGTAGTATTACCCTACTAAACACTACGACATGCAGATTGTCCAGCAGTACTGGAATAATAACAGAGGATGCCTAACAACTACTGTCCTTTTTAAAACTGCAAGGAAAGTATTGTATGATGTAGAAAAACAGGTCTATATTTAAGTCTCTACGGATATGAAAACAGCTATGCGTACAGCTTCTGAGAAATACTTTTAAAGTTGAACACTTTTTTTCTCTTTTCTTTTATGACAGGCAAGAATTTGACTAAGTAGGCCGAAGTCAAGAAACTAATTTCATATGTTTAATAATTTATACTAAAGTGGCATGTGAAAGAAAGGAAATAATACTCTTGCTGAACCTTATCCTTCAACTAATTTATAACCAAAATATTGCACATAAAGAAAATTTTCAGGTTTGATGTTCGTTTTTATTGTCTGATGCTTACTTTAGCATTTTGTAATATTTATCCAATTAAGAGTTACAGTTATTGTGTACTTCGTTCCTTCGCATTCTAAACCATATGAGCAGCTGGAAAGCACAAAGCTAACTTCGTTAACGATATCCTTATACACTCTGAGATGGAGCCAGAAGGGTGGCCACCTGTTGTAGTTCCATGTGGAACTATGCAACAAAAGCCACACAAATAGACCATGCCCTCTGCAGCATAGCTTTCATTTTAAGCCTTTGTTTATATTTCAGTGGCAGCATGAACACCACATACTTCTGTAGAATCAGCTGCCTTTGACATCTTCCTCTAAGGAGTGAACACAGACTGATCTCAATGGCTTCAATCAATTGCATTTTATTTTCATATTTTTGTGAGAATTCTGGAGAGGTAAGAGTAGACATAATTTTGATCTGAATGCAGGAGTGTGTAATCATGTAACCACAACCAGCTAATATGACCAGGAAATTTTAACTTTTTTAATGAGAAGAATATCGCCCTCTTACATTCCTCCTCCAATAAATTGACACATAGCCCTGGACAGCAAATCTTGTTTTAAGTTGTGCCATTGGAAGATAACTCATAAAGATACATTAGCATAATAAGATGCCCAAAAACCCAGTGATTAGGCTTTTCTTCTAGGAAACTTTCATATAACGATTATCTAATACAGAAAACACATTAAAAAAATAGCCAGTTTGTAACAGCAACTCTACACTGCAAATATTTTGTTGATACAGCTATATACAATGACACAGGTCTGGTCATATAGGTAGACACTTCTAAAGGAGGAGCTGCAGCAAATTAGCTGTAATTTTCTATAGGTCACTTAAATCTCACCCTGAATGGGTGAGAAATAGGTTGGAAAAAAAAAAGACATTATAACCTGTATCTATAAAAGATCTTTGCAAGCATAAAGAAATTGTTTAGGGGAGGTGATTTCTTTCAACATTTCTAATTGGCACAATCAGCTCAGCACTATTTTATAGTCCAGGCTTCCAGTAATGTTGTATAGGGTAAGTCTGAGATTTTCTTTTTCCCTTTTCAAGCACAGGCATGTAAATTTATCCTTGTACCAAAAAAAAAAAAAGACAGAGTGACTAACCAAACTGAACCTGATGAGGAAACAGGCAGAGTTCTCAAATTATTGATACTTTTCATGAACGTAAAAGATGAATGACAAACCTTTGAGATACATCCTCCTAAGGAAACTCTAGTAAGAAACTCAAATGGATACTAACTAAAGTGGCCCTGTACTATGGCTATGATTATTACCAAACCCAGTCTTCTCAGCTTTGTAATAAAAACTCATAGACCTCAACCACTACTGGTTCATATTCAGCCAGCTGTCAATGAACACCCGCAGATCCCTCTCTGCCAGGCACTTTCCAGCCACTCTTCCCCAGCCTGTAGTGCAGGACCTGGCACTTGGCCTTGTTAAACCCCATACAACTGGCCTCAGCCCAATGATCCAGCTGGTCCAGATCCCCCTGTATGGCCTTCCTGCCCTCCAGCAGATCAACACTCCCACCTGACTTGGTGTCGTCTGAAAAGTTACTGGGGGTGCACTTGATCCTCTCATCCAGATCATTGACAAAGGTATTAAACAGAACAGGGAATATTATAATCTCATAATAATGAATTCTGTTTACCAAAAAATTATACTCATGCAAAACTGTAAATATGGGGTTCTTCTTACAGGGTGTCTAACATATATATAGGTGATATGTTTAAAATTTGTTCAACAAACACGAATACTAGAATATGTAATTGAGAAAGAAATATCAGACGTTTTTGTACAATGATACTTTAAGCATTCAGTTAGATACCAAATTCCAATAATAACCCATATGCTGATAGCACTTTAACAGGGATATTATAGGTAGTATCTGTCATATTTAACACAATGCTGTGGTCCATTTTCATAACCAACACTGTCTTGTTGGAATTGCAAAGTCCACCCAATCGATCTCTGTAAGAAGAGCTGGAAAATACTGTAGAGATCAGACAAAATGTTTTGAGGCACATTCTGCAGAACTTGTATGCACTTTGCAAGAAGCACTCACATATAACTGTTCAATTCAGAAGTTTTGAATCTTCAGTCTACCTGGTTTGAAATACTCTTTACTGCCACACAATGTCAGGGGCAGCTGGGCAGATGCACAATTTCAGTATACAGTTCTGAATGCCTTAGGAACATTTTCACAAAACTCCACAATTCAGTGGTGTGTTTTCTGGTTATCTATTTCAGAAAGACGTCCAAATTTTCCTCTGCATATTGCATAAGCATATGCAGTCATTTCAAGATAACACTTTTCTCTACCTCCTAATCAGTCCCTATACTGTCCTTGTTTTATCCCTATAGGAAAAGAGCAATTTTTAAAATAATGATCTTTTGGGACAGTCTGTAGAAATCCATTGAAACCTGGACACTCATTGATCCGTCATAACCAATACTACATCAGGACCAACTGCCACCTTTTTTCAAAATGCCCATTTTTGCAATCCTTCATGGTGACTGCTGGGCACAATGGTAATAGAAGTAGATGAAAATTGTCTGCAAATGTCACATTTTGTGGGAAGACGTAAAATTTCAAATTTCTTTCATCTTTTAAGATTTCACCAGCTGATTAGTGGGTAGAAACACTTAACATCAGGAAATAGTAAGGTAATAGCCTCATAAAAACATAAATGCTGAAGGAAATGTATTCAAAGTATAGGTAGCCAGAGGCAAAGAACAGCAAAACAGTTTATCAGTCTCTGATACAACTTATTTTTATTCACAGTACTTTTCCAGTGATCAATGAGATGCTATAAATTCCATGGTCCATGCTATGACGAAGCCATTTAGTGGAAAGAAAAGGATTCTTTTTGTTAAACATATGAACACCCCAAATGAGCCACTGTGAGATATTTAAGCACTGTGAATTTCTCTAGGTCTTTGTAGATAAGTAAGATATATATTTATTAGCATTTTATTCCAGCTGCTTCATACTTCTACATAGGAAGTTTGTTTCCACTGATACAATCAAAAAAAAATTCCACTGATTTCCATGTCATCCAGAATATTCTCAAAATATTCAGTGTAGTCCTTAGCTGACTCAAACTGCTAGACTTTTACTGAAGTCTGTTTGCCATACCCTGCTAAAACTAGTGTGCTTCACATCCCAGAGTTTATTCACATATGTTCTGTGTACAGCAGCAAATTAGTTTCATCACCAAATTAATTTATACTTTGGAAGTGTTTCATCTTAGGGATTTTAACATATTCTTCATCAACTTAAGCAGGTTTTTTTACAGTGTTCAGAGTTTACTTCCAAGTAAAGACTTGGTGTCTTTCCTAACATTTACAGTATTGTGCAAATATGTCTGTGGCTTTGCAGTCATTATAATATTAATGTAGTTAACTGGTGAACAAACTTGATTTTTACATAGAAGGGTGTCAAATTTGCGAATGTTTCACTCCTGTATCAAATTTGCAAACATTTCACTCCTGTATCACAAAAACAGTCCACAGTATAACGATTCCGAAGTTTAATATATGCTATATATAATCTCTCCTTGAGTAAAAAAATAAATCTGATTATGATAACATCCACATTAACATTTACTAGATGACTTGCCTTCAAAAGTCCAAGAAAATTAACGGTCTGAAATTTCAGACAACCTTCCCCCTATTTATTGAGAAAAGTCAGAGGAGTTAAAGGATAATTTATTGCTTCAACATCAAAAGAAATTAAACTAATCGATGTTTTTTCTGAAGACAGGCAATTACATTTAAGAAAGTAAAAAAGTGGTTACCAAGCAACTATGTTCAGCCTACATACGTTGTCTATTCATACTCTCTTGCAGAGTACGGGAAATGACAGGCTGTCACTACAGAACAGAGACACGCAGAATTATGCCATTTCTTTCCTGTGCTACCTCCTACAAGAGAGAGAGCAATTATATCCTACATACATTGATTAGGTTAAATAACTGCAGTAAGTTTGAAATATTAGGATATCTCAGAGTAGTCACATAATGCAGCGAGAATGCTTCTGAGAATATGGGATTTACCTCTAAAACATCACTACTATCTATACACCAGACAAAGATCTCTGGCATAGCTCTCTGGCTAAAGACAGGACTGAGTTCCCCCAGAGTTTTAGAGGAAGAATTAGCATTTCAGTTTGGCCCATCAATGTTGTAATTTACAAATCATTGTCTTGATCCTGCAATTGTAGCAGATGGGCAGATTGTTGTGCCAGCGTGAAACACCGTTAACTTCACTGAGGCTCTGCATGGGTGTAACCTTCAGTCTATACACAGTAAATTACAGGACTAGGGCCTATGATTATTTTTTCTGGGCATCTAATAAATAACAGCATCACACTTTCCCAAAGGTCCATCCTTGGTGACTTTCTGAATATATGACAGAATTGAGGCCTAAATTAAGTCAGGAAGAAATCCACCATTAACTTCTCTGACAACTTCATGAATTTCTTTATAATCTTTACATCTAAAAGTACCACACATTTACTTTCAAAAATAATCTGAAAAACTTAAAAATAAAGCTTTAAAGCTGGTACTGCTGCAATTTTAGCAATATGGCTGGCATGACGAGAACTGATTCCTCTGTTTCAATGATGACAAAAGTACTTGAATGTGTTCTCAGACACCATGTTTCTTACTGTCAGCAGCAAACAGACACTGTAAAACAGAACTTGAAGTTTTGTAAAAACATTTTATTTGACTATATTGTCTTTTTCCTCTCTTTTCCCAATTAGATTCCTCTTGTCATAAACCAAAAGGAATAAAGAAATGTGAAAATAGTTGGCTTATTTGTTGGTTAATTGAAGGAAAAGAAGGCACACACTTTATTTTGCATTCCAGTAAAAGCACAAAACAACAAACATGATTAAATAATCTGAAAGATAGAAATCAGAACATAATGTTTGCTTGTTTCTAGAACGTGGACTTTATTCTCCCTCTTCGTGCGTTTTTTCCTCTTCTAATTGCAGAAGAACTCTTTAGACCTTATTTTCTTTTACTTATTACTGCATTCATGGAAGTTTGTCCCGTCAGGAAAAATTTACCTTTCTTCAGCTGCAAGAACAGAGATGTTTCCCACCTTGCTTTGTGCTAAGATCTACAGATCCCATATAGAATTCAGGCTCTGTAAACATCACCATGTAAGGAGTCAGAGAACGGCCAGGTCTGTGGGATACGTTTAGAGAAGCAACAGAAGCAACATTTACTCCAACACCAAGTAGCATTTGCACAGAAAATCCATTTTCTTCTCAGGTGGCAAAAAAAAGATGCTTTCTAGGACTCCGCACAACACTGTTGAACTGCTTAGGTCAGGTATAGGAAGCAGGCATCTTCTTGCACCCATGTTCTGTTTCAAATAATATACCCTGAAAGTAATTGAAATCTAGTCATAAATGTTGGGAATACTGTAACAAACAAATTTTTCAGGGCCAAAAGATCAAACTACAAGGATTTTGGGAGAGGGGAAGTCCACCTATATAAGGAAGCATTATGTTGTGTTTGGCTTCTGAATTAATTCCTAATAGCTAATTAATTAGTTTTACCTGTTTATTATTGATTACATGTTTCTGGAACTAGCAGAATGCACCATTTACATATACAATTGTGTATACTCCATGCTTCATTTAGCACACTAAAAAAAATAAAAATAATAGACGGAAGGTTAATCAGCAAAAGTAGATCTGATAAATACCTGACTTACGTGCAGTTTTTAATCAAGTTTGTCATTATAAATCATGAAAGTGAACAACAGTCATTTTAATGATGGCCCTTCTCACCAAAACCAGAAGTGCCGCAAAGTTTTGCTTCAGCCCTTGACAAGTTGAGGGAAGAGAATGGCATTAAATGAATGATGCTGTGGTTTTTCTTCCAAATAATAGGGCTAGATCTGAGGGGAGAATGTAAAGGAAAGGCAGTGGAACCAACAGTGGCTGCATGTTCAAAGGAAAAGGTGCGAATAAATTATAAAGGATGACTGAGTAACCGTTGACCATGGGGTCCAGAAGAGGAGTAAAAATGGCTTACAAGATAACAGAAATCACCAGTTCATGATGCACAAAAAATCCTTTCACAGCTACCTAAGTTTCTGTATAATTTTTGTGATTTGCATCTACTTCATAAATTTAAAAAGGCAAATAAACCACTAAAAACTTTCATGTACTCCGAAAGTATTTTCCTTCCTTCTCATTAGTTGCAGTGTTTCATGGTCAGGCCCTTGTTATACTCCTTAAGTATACGTGATGTGCATATGACTCAGCCACAAAGTGGGGCACAGTCAATGCCCTAGAATACCTCAGCAGCACACCTCATGTTCAACTTCTGTATCCTTTGCAAGATTAATTGGTCGTACAGATAATTCTGGCTACCCTGAAGAAGGCAAAATTACGCTCCTCAGCAGAAATACATACTACAGAGAGAGGATGCCAAATGTTGTCTTAAACCTAGTCATCTGCATTTTTTGCTAGTTAGGTTGTGACCAGGAACATCGAAGAAACTCTACTGAGGGTTAGTTTGGCCAAGACGTGTAACAGCTCCATTATAATAAACAAACAGCTAGCGTGGCAATTTTTTTTTTCCGTCACCAGTAAGTTGCCAATTCAAATGTAGTAACAGAATTATTTTCTTTTAGGTATCAAAATAGCTTTAAAATTAAAAAACAATCAAACAAACAAATGAAACAAAAACAAACACAAACAAACAAACCAAAATAACAACAACATTGTACCTGAGGTTTTATTACAGGTAAAGGTTGCGGAAGGTGATTCTCCCCCTCTACTCCCTCCCGCAAGACCCCACCTGGAGTACTGCATCCAGCTGTGGGGCCTCCAGCATAAGAAGGACACGGCTCTGTTGGAGCAAGTCCAGAGGACGGTNTTCTTCACCATGAGGGTGTGAGGCATTGGAACAGGCTGCCCAGAGAAGCTGTGGGTGCTTCATCCCTGGGGGTGTTCAAGGTCAGGCTTGATGAGGCTTTGAACAACCCGGTCCAGTGGAAGGCCTATAGCAGTGGGGTTGGACTAGATGATCTTTAAGGTACTTTCCAACCCAAACTATTCTATGAATCTATGAATTGCATTAAATTAAATTTCTTAGATTTGTAGAAGCATAATGTTCATTTATAGTGAGGCAGAGATGCATGTCCGAAAGAAAATATCTGGGTAAACTTTTTTTTTTTCATAGCTGTTGCTATGAAACGACCAGTAGAATAATTTTTTAAAGCATTTATTTACATGGTGGAAGAGTTCAGAAGTTGTACAAAGAATCAAAAAAAAAAAAAAACAAACAACAAAAAAAAGAGCTAGGGCAAACAGCAAGAAATTTGTTCATTCTGTGCTCTCATTGTTATTTTTTAAGTTATTACACATATACTGCTGTTGAGAAAGTCTTTCATTCTAATTAGAGATGAGCTAGTGGTGTGCATCAGTAGCAGCTGTTGCAGAGTAAGTCTTATGTTCTCAGTTACTAGCCCAAGTGGTGAACTGGAGAAAAAAATAAAGCAAAAGATCCCCAGAAGTGTTCTCTCTGCTTTTCTTTTCTAAGATTCTGAACAGGATTTTTGTTGGGAAAAAAAAAATGCTTTATTGATGTTCAACATTAAGCTCTTCTCACCACAGTGGATCTAGGACTCAAGACGAACAGAGCATTAAGTCTTTTCAGAGCACTAAGTCTCTAGCTTAGAGTTGATTTCACTTGACTTGCAGGGAATCCATTTTATTGATAGGCTCCTGAAGGCTAACAGTCCCAGATGGAGCTTGGAATTTCTCCAACATATAATGCAGACTGGAAGTTCACAGGACTGGAAGACAGATCTAGCGATCTCATTATCATAGGTCACTCACACCCAGATAGCTAAGCTTCAGAAACAACATAGATAGCAGGTGGTAGCTAAAGATATCATCTTTCCTCTTCTATATTCTCCCATTTATCTTTACTCATTCTTTTTTTCTCTTTTTTCTCCCTAATTTGGAGGAGTTTTGAACAATGATAGAGACTTCGACACTGAAAAATTAAGAAAAAAAGACTTTACAATTTTTTTTTTAATATCAGTGTATCGGATTAGAACTGTCTTAAATATTACAAAAGAAAGTCCCATGGACTTGCCTTCTCAGTATCAAACTGCGTAACAGTTCTGTAAGCTGCACCATCCATTTTTATCTCTAAAGGTCACAGATAAAGAAGCAACCTCCAAAATATTTCATGCTTAGTTCATTAATGGATCTGTAGACTTAAGCAAGGACATTGAGTGCAGCGGAGTGCAGATGGAGAATGTAAATCTTTCAAATATTCCATATGAATGAGCTCACTTCTCATCACACAAGAGTTGGTAATCATTTGGTCTACCATTGTACTGCATTCCTCAAGAAAGGCAGAACTCTTTCTTTAAATGAAAGCCTTGGGAAAAGGCACAATGTGTAATGCCTAATGTTTGGGCATTTTCTACAAAGATCATCAGTAAGCTGATCATAACCAATCCCTTCCAAAAAAGCTTTCAGTCTTAATAAATGGACATTTTTCAACTGTTCACAAAACTGTACTAAAAAATTCCTGAGCAGCTTCAGTTCTGAACCATATAATAATTCTGATCAGTTTTCAAAAAAATCCACTGCCATAAGACAGACCAACATAAGCCAAATGCCAAGCAGGTTTGGATCCTGTAAGGTTCAGAATGGGAAGATTTGTAGTAAGTTGCTCAGTTACAGACAAAATAATCTGAGTTAACTATGTCTCTCTGACATTTCAAAAGCAAAGTCAAAGGCAGCTATATTTAAGGTCTGAATAGAAGGAGCCGGTATGTATACGTTGTGGTGTAGCCCCAGCCGGCAGCTCAATACCACACTGCTTGCTCACTCCTCCCCATCAGTGTGATGAGGACAAGACTTGGAACAAAAAAGGTAAAGCTCATAGGTTGGGATAAAAGCAGTTTAACAGGACAGCAAAGGAAGAGACAAATAACAACAATAATAACAATAAAAGAATATATAAAGCAAAGTTGATCCAAATCCTTTCGTAGCAGAACTTCATTTACTTCAGTTAAGTCACAGGAAGGATGAATTTTATTTGCAGCATTCTTTCTTTCAAATGAAGTATTTCACTCAGAATTTCAAAATGCAGTTTCCCAGTTTGTATCTCCCTGAAGGCTTGAGCCTCATATTGACTCGGGTTAACTTGATATTACTTTACGCACTCTAAAACCACACTTAAAATTGACACAAGTAACATGACAAAGTCAAGCAAACAATATATTTGCTTGGTAGAAAGCAAAGCGAAGTATCATTTGTGGTACTGTTCATAAACTGGGAAAAAAATTACACCTAGGCATTGTGAAGAGGGACACATCACAGACAGGACAAATATGTACTACTAGGAGAACTGGAAAACTTTGTGGGACTTTATACGGTACAAATTTGTTTGTTTGCTTTCCATGTAGATTTGCCAACAGGTTTTGGGTTTTATTCAGCAGATTTGCAAGTATTTAGCAGATTTTCCCAATTGGTAAGGACCTATGTTTTCATAGTGATCCAGAAAAATCAGATCCTAAACATACTATTTTGTTGTTATTGAGGTTAAAAATGAAGAGCTAGGGAAAAAAAAACACAGCCCAACTTTTACTATGGACTAAATATGCAACGAATAAAAAAAAACCAAACCACCAACACCTGGAGAAGAAACCTGAAGCAAACAAAAAAATGCGGACCAGTTAAAAACAGAACATGTCAGGCAAATAAAGTGCAAATGTATGTAACACAAAGCTTGATATCAATAGATAAGCTAGTCATCAGTATGAGTTTTATGACGGGAAAAGCAGGTAGTATCCACTAATATAAAATAAAGTAGGTTTCTCTTCTTCTAGAGGAATCTTCTCCCATGACTCAGTACAAGGATCAGTAAAATAAAATATGATAGTTACAATACTTCTTTTTACCTTCAAGAAAGTCATATAATTTACAGTGCTGTTNTGTGTATATATATATAAACTTAATTATGCAAGAGGTAAATACTTTGGTCCTTGTCAGTAAGATGTCATAATAATCAAAGGCTGTACTAATTCTGTATATTTCAAATTCTGAGACTGTGTAAACTAGTTTTTATTTTAGATATATCCTGATGAATTAGCTGATCCAGCATGTCTGGAAAACAGCTCATAAAAAGTTAGAAAACAGCAAAAAATCGAAAGCAGAGTCTGGTTCTTAAAATTTTGATGTGTCAAAGAATTCTCAATTCAAACATTAAGCTTTGAGCCTAATTCTACCCAAGCTACAAATGAAGTATTTCTGAAAACTAATATCTATTAATAGATCTGACCAGTCTATTACTAGTGCACCTTGATAGGAGGCACAAAACAGCAGCCCAGGAATTGGACAACTGCTGTCTATAACACCAGAGAGAGATGTGTTTGAACAGGTAAAATCAGGACCAGACAGCAACAGAGGACCAGGTGACAACAGAAGCACTCTCACAAATACCTATAATTTTTGCTATTAGGCACGTTATTACATAGATATTCTTTGGCCCTGCATAGTTTACTTTTTCTTTACAGGGGGCCTCAGGGCAAAATAAGCTGAGTGCTATAGTCTCAAAAGGTTTGCAGAACAAATCTGAACAGCTGAACGGTGCTTTCCAAGCAAGACACATTTTGTATGTGTCCATACATATACTGTACAATCTGCAACAAATAGTTCAGTTAAAAATGAGGTTAAAGCTACCCAAAACGCCACCTAAAACATGTATAGTATCAAACCTAAATTGACCGAATGGAGATGCTAGAACTAAATGTCGGGCTCATGCTAGTCATGAAAAAGGTTTGAAGCTGATAAGTTCAGAAGCAGTGGTAAAATCATCATAGTTGACTGCCTCTATCAAAGCCCTAAAAAAATATTTACTACTGCTGCCACCACTGAAAGATGAATCAGCAGCTACCACTAGGGGAAAGACAGGAAGGAAAATGATCCCTCCCAGTACCCATAAATATCACTTTGGGGCCTTGCTTTCTGTTGAGAAATAGCAAGCTTAACTCTCTAGGACTCCCTTTTCAATCTGCAGCCCAGCTCTGTCCCTTCTCTTTCATTAAATATATCAGCAACAGTTGAATCCTAAGATGGTTTCAGTCTTCTGCCATCTGGGTAGTAAAAACTGCCTTCCAGGTATGCCACTAAAAAGTTTCCAGGCAGACGTTTCTAGACTTAAACTACAGTGGAAAAACATAAACCTGGAAAAACTCTGCAGCATAGAGTCAAACACGCTCATTAAAATCTCATTTTTTGAGCCACCTTACTGAAACCAATTGTCTTATTTTTTATTAATAAAACAAAAACTGGTAAGCAGCCCTTAGGAAGAGATGTCACTACATGCTTATGTGACATTACGTGACAAACTGCAGCCTGTAACCACAGTGGATTAAATCCTAGTCCCATGTAAGTCCTGCACAGATCCCTCTGTCATCAGTAAGGACAAGGTTTTGCCTGATGTAGGTAGGCTTGGTAACAAATTCTTGAAAATATCCTCCATTGTTGCTGTTACCAGAACATTGTCTATCTTTTGTATCAGAAAAGCAAGTTACTCCAGTGTTGGCACTGACAGAGGACTTCAGCCATGTTTGACACGGAATCACAGCTTTGCACATACGCACTTTTGAGACTAATGTCCGATGACTTTCTGCTAACAGACATGAGCTCCCCTTGTTTCACTGTCCTGAATATTGCTGGCCTGAACACTGTACATTCGTAGAAAAGATGACTACAGAAAAGATGTTGCTCCGTCTCTCTTGAGGAAGTATTGCCCTCATAGATATCCACATGCTCCCAAACACCAAGAAAATAATACTTACATATGGGGTTTTGTGCTAGTGTTATAATTCTAACAGGCTACCAACATTTTTACTACTGAGTTTTAAAATACCAAGCAAAAGTAATTATCTTTAACAGATGTTGGAAGTTGCAAAATTTAACATGGGTCTCAACACTAGCAGTTCCAGACATATCATCCTTCTTCCAACCTAGTATCTCTCTAGTTACGTCCATACTCCCAGAAATCTAGTATCAGATGGTGTTATGTTTTATTTTCTCTTCCTGCATCTTTATTCCTAGAGTTTCATGCTGCCTTTCACAAGTAACTTGAAAATCTCACAGGTAGCACCCAAGGTATTAAATAGAGAAGTGCACTATCAAATACTTTTAACTTAGACTGATACAAATCAAAACTAAATAAACGAGCTGTTGGAAGAGGTAAATGCGACAAAAATCTAACAAGTATTCCAGTCAAGGAACATCCGTAAGTACACAAACACATGCGATCCCTGTTCAGCAAAGTCTCGAGTACTTTGAGTGTGTGTTTTAGTTAAACTGTCCCCAGCACGACATAAGAATTTGTTCAAACTCTTTCCAAAGTTAGCGACACAAGTAATTTGTGTTACAGTCATTTTTGCAAATTTCGATTTCAGGCAGGTGATAAAAGGGAAGGCAGAGATTAACTTGATACACACAGCTGGAGATGCGCTTTTGCAAGCACAGAACCTCAGCATGTTCTTAGTTTTTTCTCCTTTGTGCATTCAAATTCTTATCAGATGGAATACTGGTCACAGACAGGCATATGTGAGCATGCTAGAAAATAAACAATTCATTTAAATGCTTCAGCCAAGAAATTAGTTGGCTTCATATACTGCAGAAGCCGACAAAGTCAATTTTGAGAAGACAACTAAGCCTCAACAAGAAATGTTATTTCCAACAGCTGTTTACAGGAAAGATATTAGACACTGGGTTGTAATGTCAATTTGACTGAAGAGTGGCTGACAGCTTCATCCAAAAAATAACTAGAAACTAAAAAATTAATTCCTACACAACCTTACTGCACAGCTTCATTTCTCAGCACTAATATTAAGGTTTTCTTTAGTTAACATTCTGTTACCATTTCCCTTCCATTAGAAAAACAAAAAACAGCTGCACAACAGGACTGCATTTCACAAAGTGAAAATCACTTTGTGGATGGATTTCAAACACCAGTAATAACCCATGAAAGGCTGAACGCAGTAGCATTCTCAATGCTGTAATTTCACCACACCTTTTCTTCTGTCATTTAAAGCAAGAAGAATCTTCTGTTGTATCTCCATGTCAGGAATGTCAGAGTTTCAGTCATGAAAGAAACCCATAAGAAGTACTAGCTATTACTGTTCAGGGATTTAAGAAATATCTCTCAGATGTCTTTGTAGAAGTAGAAATGCTGACCAAGATTTCCACAAAAGGTGGGTGGTATGTCAGTATTGAGAAGCAAACCCTAAACCAATATACTATTATCCTGCCCAGAATTTGGATAAGGTCCTTCACTTACTGCTGGCTACTTTTTTCAAATCCTGCCTATCACTTTTGTATTTTAACCAATCCTGTACCTATAAAGAAAGAAGGTTATAATTTCATTGGTACTCCAATACTAGTTGAAAACGTAGCCTTCCACCTCAGGTAGGGCATAAGAATTCAAACTGAAAAGCATGTTGAATTTGCACACCTATGAAAGGGACATTCAGTTATTCAGTTCCTTATTTTGTCCATAAATGTTGATGTCTTCTACTAACAGAACATTTTCCACCATTATATTAACTTAAGAAGCACAGGCTTAAATGTGGTTAAAAATGTCAGCATGGTTGAAGTTTCACGGCATAATGTGCATGCCTGCAATTTTTATATACTACCTTTCCAGATGGATTTTTTGATGCTGTCACTTGATTTGGACACTGTCACAAGTGATATAATTCACATCTCTAAGGTCTCATTTTTATGTTCATCTCTAGTTTTCTCCTGATAACTGATGAGCTGTCTCCTGGCACTTCTAGCTCAACTTTCTCATTCTGGGCTGTCAAACAGAAAACGCCATCTCATGCACCTTTCATTAGAAAACAAAGAACATATGCAGCTCCTTCTTTCTGAGAAGGACAAATGATCTAACGTATTATAATAAATTACATTCTATGTGAAAAAATTTGGTTTAGGTTTACTGAAACACAAAATCAAGAGAATATTAAAAATAAATTCGCTAGAGCAAAAAATGATTGTGTATTACAACTGAAATTTTCTCACACAGAGCTATGGGGAACACACTGATGAAGTGAAATCCAGCCCCCATTATGTTTCAAGGTGTGTGTGTCTGTGTGTGTACGCATGCACATGCACATATGCAAGATTAATTTCTGAACAGGAAATGGCAGGGAGAGAAAACAGCTTTTGTTCCCTGAAGCTGACTCCCGCTGCTGCAATCAGTGCAGGCTTTCATAACACACACAAGTATATACACACACTGCTGGGAGGAAAGCTTTTAGCATTCTGGTCTCTTCTTTTGATTTCCAACCAAAAATAAGTGAGAAATGAGGAAGGGAACAGAGAGAGAAAGCAAGCAAAGATTGGAGGCTCAAATTAACATTTTAATTGCAATTTATAACAAATCATGTTTATCTTTACAGTTCCAAAATAATGGTGGCATGTTGCCAATGAAAAACAAAACTGCTGCTTCTGACACATTTTATGGACCAGACTTTGGATATTGCACCACTAGAGAAGCCAAGACCATCCCGAATGCTTAAGTAGCAGCTATTTAGCTATTTCACAGTTTAAGGGGAATCCTTACTTACCATAAAGTTGGCATAATTTTTCTTACAGATTTCCTCTGAATGTAAGAAAACATAAGAGGTAATTTGACAGTCTGATGTCCAAAACATACGGCAGGAAAGCTCATGTCCCTCAGTACTACAGTATTTTCCAGTTGTCAACAGCAGACTGACAATGGTTGTCACAGCTGGATGCAACTTGGAATGGCCCGGTACTTCCTCAGATGGACCACAAGGTAAACAGGGAACTGGGGTCCTGAGAGTTGATACAGAGAGAATAAATGTCACATAAAATCACTTTTCACCAGGTGTTTGGAATACAAACAGGACGGCTGACTACCTGGGTCAGTATTTGTAAAGCAAAAACTTAACATTATACATGTGCACGCTGCAATTTTTTGACAAAAGTGTTACACACCTGCAATATTTCCTAATTTTAAATGGTTCCGTGTTATTATTTGTATTATTTACACCATTTCATACTTACAGTAATTGTCAGAGCATTTGTGATACTGATTGAGACATTTAGATATTTACTCTTTTGAAGGCTGTATTTAGGGGTTTTCCTCACTACACAGATTTCAACCAGCAGCATAACTTTCCATCGCACCGGAAGTGAGGTATTTAACTGTTGTTAACTTCATTGTGGATAGAGAAAACCCAAAATTTTCTTACTATTTTCTGTTGCATGCTTCCACACAAAAGCTGTTAGAAGAGTAAAAGCCTCTAAATCAAAGAACCAAAAAAGGAGGTCTGTGCTTATGCAAACTTGATCTTAGCATTTGTATGAAAATAATCAATTACATCCCTATTCTGCCAGTTCTCATATGGAGTATCTATCCCATTCTACATTAAACGGTTTATTCTGACTTAGCAATAATCTATTTGGCTTTATCTAAATTTTCTGGTGCAAGACCCTAAATCTAATTTACATCATTCCCCTCCAGCCTTTCTGTGGTGTTCGAAACAGTATTAATTATCTGTTAATTTTTTTCGGTATAGTCATTACTATCTAAGTGCTTCACATAGATTAGGGTCTAAATTCAGGTGCCTAAATATAGATGTCTAGTGCTATGCTACAGGACATATGAGCTACCTGCACAAGGCTTTCACATGACACAGGATCTAAGGAAGATTCATGTCCTTCAAAATTGACCAAGTTGTGATAGATTACAGTATCAAAAATGCCTATGTCCATGCAACCAATCTAAACTCTATAGAGCTTATATTCATGATACAGCACCCCCTTTCTACAATGCCCCACTGCATTGATTGTGAAGTATTCAATTAATGCAATAAATGAGGTTGAATCCTACGAACTCTAGGTCTCCATCTATAGCAAAATATCATCCATTATCCAGTGGGGAAAACAGGCCCTCAGCCTCCACAATTAATTGAATCCTTTCCATCCTCTCTCACTACCTCGATGCAGACCCTGACCTGCAGACTGATTTCCAAGCCTGACCTGGAACTTGCCTCATCATTACAAACCTTCCTGGTGATCACCGGACTGTGTCGGACCCTGGCTACCATCGTTGGTTCTGATCCTGACCCGCTCACTGACTTGGCAGCTTATCTTGGATCTGCCTTGTCACCATGCACGTGCCTGATGATCTGGACTCTTGGTTGAAATTGGCTATCACCTCCAGGCCTTCCCTTCTCACCTCACTGGGGACAGTGGAACATGGCCCCAGATGGCAAAGCAGTTCCCTGCCACCCACACTATTGCCCTGGGTTTCTTGTCGTTTAGGAGCCCGTCAGACTGAAACTTTCCTCTATATTGTGCAGAAGCCAGCATCTAGGTAAGGAAGAAAAGAGGAACACAAGTTTGAAAGCCTAGCCTCAACCTGCTGCGTGACAGGCAAGAGCATCACAGAGACATTGCACCAGGCTTAGATACTTTGCCTAGATGTCTCACGCATGGCCTTGTCAGCCCTAGGAGCTGTGTGACACTGAAGCACGCCCTGACAGACCAGGATATGAATTTTCAGTTTATTAATACTAAAAGTCATAGAATCATAGAACGTCCTGAGTTGGAAGGGACCCACAAGGATCACTGAGTCCAACTCCTGTCCCTCCATATGACAACTTCACAGTTCACACCTTCTACCTGAGGGCTTGTCCAGTCTCTTCTTGAACACTGTCAGGTTTGGGGCCGCGACACCTCCCTGGGGAGCCTGTTCCAGTGCTCTTGTGCATATGCAAATTGAAATCCTTCATGGATTTATATAAACAGAATGTTGTAAGAGTAAAATAAGCGCATACTTGACTGAAAGGCTGTTCCTACTGCAAATACCATCCCAAAAGGCACAAGACTGTCAGATTAAATAACTTTCATTTATCCCTCTTTTAAGCACTGGGAAAAGGCACTTTTTCTCTATCTTTATTCCGAAGAATGGCTGAAAACAAATATATTGAAGTAAGCTATCTAAAAAAAAATAATAATAAAAAAAAAAAGTCAGACCAAACGATCAAAATTTTGGGTAATTTTAAGCATTATAGAACATGCTGGGCAATTTTAGTAAAAGGTAACAACACCACTCCCAAATGCAATATTGAAAATGCTAAATGAATGGGAACTTTACTATAGGAGCTAGAGTCAGTACTCCATACATGGAACATTTTACTATGTGCCTATCCTAGTCAATTTAGTTGGTGCACACGAAACAGCACGCAGTATTACAAGCTGATACATCTGTGTAACTCAGTTTATTGAATCAAATGCTATGCTGCTACATAGTAGTGTTTTAAGAAAGGGGATTTATAATTCCAGATTTTATTGTACAACAGTATTGTATTAGTACATACATACTACATGAATAATGAATCTTAATTGAGGTGCTTTTCAGAGCTTTACCTTTCAAAATTAATATTCGTTTAACGATGTATTCCTCTCAAACTACGCATTTTTATTGTGCATTATGTGTATTAAAGCATAAAATGAAAGTTTTTTAAAAAGCAGTTTTGATTCCCAAGATGTCGGTGCTAGTTACCTCTAGGACAGAAACAAATAAGAGTGTAAACTTTTTATTTGCCCTGGTATTTCTGTAACTACATGTTAGGAAGGCTCTCTTGCAATTTGACAAAGGAATGCTTCTTATCTTAAATTTCAAAGAGCAGTCCAGAATATCCAGTGCATACGCATGCAGTCTTCTTCAATTCTTCTCTGAAATTACAAAGTAAAAACCTGAAAAATTTTTATATATATATAATTATTGAAGGCTCATATCCAAAGTAAACTAAAATCAGAAGTTCATCTCAATGGAAATTACGTGAGAATTAATTTTAACCTTCAGTCACCAGTGTTCTGTTCCATATAGTATGCATATGGATGCCACATTACAAATGTATTACATATCTTATACATTTCTACAGAGAAAATAGTTGATCCACATAACATGTATATGTCACAGAATATCCTCTTTGGCCAGAACTGAACCTTCTTAATTGTACAAGAAAATAATGCTAAACATTTCACACCTGTAACAGAGCAAGGCCATGCTCAGATGACTCCCAAAAGTATTTTAATCTGATTTTTGTCACTGGCCATGTCCCATTCCCTGTTCATTACCCTAATATACATCTATCCGAACCATATTTTCTAACAGCATATAAACACGCATGTCCCTTGGCTTTCATAAACTACTACCCCAGCATGAATAAATGAAGCCTGCAGAACACAGTACACCTCTCCACTGCATAACATGTATTTTTTTCAGTCTAGATACTTCCCATTTCACTCAAATACAAACCAAGTGTAGTCAGTTTCAAGTTGCTCTCCAATTTCCAATTAAATAAATTAGTTATACAAAATAGGAAGAACTGGCCAGATAATTACTATGTCTGTTTCACAGTCAAACCATGCTATGAATTAAATGCCTTGAAATGAAAGCTTGCATTTAAAAGGACACTGTCAAAATATTTTCATAAAATAGACTTTTCTTTTTTGTTCTAGAATAAAGAATTGAATACTGAAAATGGAAATCTCCTTCTTCATCCAGCCTCCGTCTTCCCTCCGTGCATACAGACTCCATGTTTCTGCATGGTTCCTCAGGATGTTTTATACGGTTCCTTTACTGATGTTTGCTAAAAATAATGAATACCTTCATTTATTTTAGCAAGAAAAGAATAGGTAAATACTGCAGTTTGATTGTGCTTGTTTTTATAGAAAGAGAAATACCTATGACAATTCCCCATATATTATCTGTAGAAGCTCTTTTCCATTCTGTAATAGCAAACAATCTGCAGGAGGGACTGCAATACTAATTCTAGGGACCCCCTGGCACTCAGAAAATAACGGGTTACATTCCTATGGATCCCAGCAGAATAATGCAGGAAAAGGATGCTCAGGGTGCCCTCTGGACTGGCGTCTTACTATTCAGCATCAGAGCTCTCTCTTGAAACTAGCTGCAATTATTTTTCCATTAAAACGTAAGTATTTTCTCTTTACAGTTAAGAGAAGAAATCAAATCTTATTGTAACAATACTGCATGAATTTACTGTCCAGCAGGTTGTGGGAAAGGCAGCCTACACAAAAAACCAAAGACCTTCAGCCATACTGTGCAAGGTTTGGGGCAGATGATAGCTCTGAGACTGTTAGGCTTGAGCCTACAAAACTACAGAACACATTGGTATTATTACAGCAAAACAACTAAAGATTTGAACTTTATGTGAGAAGCCTGTTGAAACCAAACTAACTTGTTTGTTTCAAGGCAAATATATGGATGAGCTGGGGCTAAAATGCTAATCAGATAATTTCTGATGAAACTTATTCTTTGAGTATTCTTCATTTGAACAGATTTATCTTACGTAGCTAAACAAAACGCAAAATACCCTAGCTTCTCTGAAGCTCTCCACAGCATATTCCACTACTCTGAGGATATTGTTAACAGTAGAAGAGCACGGAAAAACACTAGAAATCTACTTCTGCAGCACTCCCAACTGCTGTGATCAGACAGGCTGCTCAGCTGACATCCATTTTTGAAGCGCTTCATCCCTTTACACTGAAAACACATCGAAAACCACATAGGGCTGCAGCTTTAATCTAACATCCTTTATAACCGTACTTATTATTTAACTTAAATCTGTCAATACGCTTATGATCTTACACCAGATTTATTATATGCCTCGCTGAAATCAATGGAGTTAAAGCAGTTCAAAACAGGTTTGATGTGGCAGAAAAATATTAGGCCTTCAATCTACAGAGACAGCCTTTTAGATCATGAACTCTGTTATCTCTGAAGTTAACATGAAAGGCTGTTTTTTTTTCTGGCTGCTCTTCATGGTGTGCAGATTAAGCTGGTGACCAAGAACATTAATGATTTAATACAGGAATACTTCTTTCAGATACAGTTTTGCAAAAATCTACTACCCCAGGGTGGGGCTGGTTTGGGCAGGGGAGCTGGGGGGTGCTTTTCTGTTTTTTCAATTGGGCAAGTGAAACACGTATTTTTCAGGGAAATTATCATCACTGTAAAGGGGAGGCAAGCATATGTTTTGCCTGGACTGGTAAATCTTCATGACAATTTCGCAAGGCTGCTTAAAGACTTTTTTTTGCCTCTCACACGCACGCAATTACAGTATCACATGTAGCTGGGAACAAAGACTACAGGGAACAGAGTTTAATGGACTGTGATTACTGTTCTGGAACAGATTGAGCCTCTTTATAGCCTATGAGAAGACGATGTGAACTGAATTCAAACAAAGAACTGATAATGGATTTCACTGAAAGCTATACAGTTAAAAAAGACACTCATAATTCATAGCCATGGAAGGCATCTCAAAGCAAAAAGGGATTTAAAATAAATAAGAAATGTATTACATTTAAAACAACAGACTTACACGTTTTATCTTTATACAGCACTCTACTTTCAAGAAAGGAAAATTTATAATATTATTTACTTTTATTTTCAGTATTTTTATTAACAGTGCTGTGTTCTGACTTTTTTGCACCTACACAGCAACTGTCTCCCTATTGTGTTCGGGCAGTTCGGTTCGTGTTTCTATCTAACGTAAGTCCTTGCTGCTACCAAAGCACATCAAATCAACTGTACGTCAATCAATGCTTTAAAGCTAAAGCGTATTTCACGTCTGCCATTCGGTTTTCCTCTACTTCTTACTCCAAATGAACTATTCAGACATTTTCTTCTTCTCCCTTCAGTGAGATGAGGGAAGAGGTGATTTTTCAGCTATCCATAATGATGCTTTCTGACTTGCTCACAGCATGGGTAAGGGAAGTGCCTCATCTCGCATAAATACCTCCCTTTGTGACTACAGACGTCATTTCTGATGTGCTACCCTTGGTGGCTGTTTTCTTTAATCTGATATCTCTCTAAGCAGTGGAGGAGTAGGCTGCCTGTTCCTGAGTAAACAGCTTTTGAATTTTAGTCAGTAGATGAGAAAATAAATTTAAAATACATTTACTCTATTGATTTCTTCAAATTCTACCTTTCACACAAAGAGGGTAACACTGTTTGTAAATCAGAATATGCCCTATTAAACTTCTTACCAAATGAGACTGAAGGATTAAAACAACCAAAAGAAGTTGCTGTGCTGTTATCAGTCGGATTGATTAGATAATCCATAAAAATCATGAAACATTCCACTTTCTGATTTCTGAGATGTATTTTCAAATACCATTTCATTAACGTCTGTCATGAGAACTGATCCAATATCAAAACTTGGCCACAAATCTACCCCCAAACAGATGAATCTTCATTACCCTTTTTCACTGCATTAAAGAGGATTAGTTCTGCATACGAACAATCGCTTCCATACCTCAAATTACATTGTACAAATATTTTAAAATGGAAAAATTGACGAGTTTGTAACAAGTAATCTAAAGCTGAAGTTTTTCTAATAGGTATTTTTCCTCTAACTTTGATTCCTCCCACCAGACGCCCACATTCTCCTAGTCTTTTTGTACTGCCTGCATAACAGATATCTCCACTAGAAAAGACTCAATTACCTAATGGTGCAGAACTAGCACGACAGCCCTTGCTGCTGTGCACCCCATTTCAATGAGGACGTGTTTTGTATGACTCAGAATGAATCAGACTGAGGAAAGATAACTGCAGTCCCAGAAATAATAAACAGCAGCATACAATTTGGAAGAAAGATCCTATGCTGCTTAATCATCACTGCCCCACAGCTAATTGCATTGCACATTATATTGCATGCCTAAATAGGATGCGTGTGTGGATGTATGATCATGCTTCTAATGAGCTCCACAAATATTAATCAATGCTCTTCATTGAAAATATCAAGCCCTCATCAGTCGTAGCTGGGTGTTGATATAAACCTAGATGCATCATTATTATTATTAAGAACTCTGTTCCTAAGCCTATGCTTCTGCCCCTGCAAGCCAGATCGGTGTCTACCTGTTGGAGGGGGGCACATCACTTAGGAGGCACAAAACCACTTCTTCCAAGTATCTAACACAAAGGCCAGGCATGGTGAGTCGTGGACTCAAGGTCCTCCAAACTGGAGAATGCTTATGCATACAGCCCTTCCACACAGTCAGTCTCAAATCTAACAGAATGCTTACTGCTTTTAGAGGGTCAGCAGGGCTGTCCTCCAAGCCCTCCAAAGGAACAACGAGATGGTTACTTATTTGAGAAGCACAGGTGCCAAGTCTTCACAGCAAAGCCACATAGATATCATCGGGCTCCTAACAGCTTCTGTCCTTTGCCACACGCGTGCAGCTGGGGCATAGCCCTTGGAAAGAGCTGTGGAAAGACCCCTATCGCTGCAGTAACCCCACATAAATCTTTCCTGTGGAAGTACACAACTTACAGACAGCGTTACGCCTGAACAGGGACTCTAACCAGCCATCGCAGCTGCGTAAGACCCAATACGCTCCCAAAACCAGGTCAGATTCATTTTCTGGAGTGGTGATGTCGAAATCCACGTAAGACATGCACACTGAAGGTATTTCTTACCCCAGCCAAAGCTTCTACTGAATTGTCCTGCCACTGAGTGCTGATCTCTCACTCATCACCACGTATCGCTGTTACTCACAGAAAATCCTACTCTATTTCTCCACAAAAACAAAAAGGAACAATCCCTTTATTAAAATATTACCAACGTACAGCACTTCCAGTAGAGAAGAAAACTAAAAGCTATCTTAGATAATACAAAACAACTATAACATTTCTACATTTTCATATCATGTTCCTTTTTTTCCCTCCCTAATCCTCCATTATTTACTTTCTGGTTTGGTTTGTCTAGCTTTTTCTTGCATATATTGATGCTTCAAAGATCAATGGCTATTTAATCTGCTTCCTTCTTACATTTATGTAGAGGTCTCCTTTTATTCTGTCATTTGCATGATGCCTCTTATTTTCATGTATTTTCAGAAGAATAAACAGTTGTAGATCAAATTTTAACGATCTACTATAAAGGGCAATGAACCACAGTAAAGTCACCAAGCTCAGTTCCTTCACTTTTAGGAAGAAGTCCAATATTTAAAATCACTGCACACAATCAAAAACCCTTGAGATGTCCTGTACTGCACCATCTTACGGTCAACTGCATTTGTTTAAAAGGCCTGAAAATACTGCAGTACTCCCTAACTTTTCAAAAGAGGACTACATTCCCTGAGGTAGTGTCTCAGGGGTATCACAGTTGCACAGTTTTACTAAAACACATTAGTTATTTCTGTTTTCAGTTCACCTTTGGTCACAAACAAAATGCCGACATCTTAACATCCCTAGGGACAGAACCTCAGGAAGGGCTTCCCTGAAAGATTTCAGCTTTTTTCACAGGATGAAAGGAGGGTATGGACATGTTTCTTTGCCAGTTCTACTTCAACACTTATTAATCTCAACAGTTTAAATGTCAGCATTTTCTTACTTCCAAAAGTGAAAAAAACTGAATATACAGGATACAGTGGAGCATCTCCCTTACGAGAAAAGGCTGAGGGAGATGGGCCTCTTTAGCTTGGAGGAGACTGAGGGGTGATCTCATTAATGTTTATAAATATGCAAAGGGCGAGTGTCACAAGGATGGAGCCAGGCTCTTCTCGGTGACAACCAATGATAAGACAAGGGGTAATGGGTACAAACTGGAACACAGGAGGTTCCACTTAAAGAAGAAACTTCTTCTCAGTGAGGGTGACAGAACACTGGAACAGGCTGCCCAGGGAGGTTGTGGAGTCTCCTTCTCTGGAGACATTCAAAACCCACCTGGACACCTTCCTGTGCAACCTCATCTGGGTGTTCCTGCTTCAGCGGGGGGATTGGACCAGATGATCTTTCGAGGTCCCTTCCAATCCCTGAATTCTGTGATTCTGTGATAAATGATCTCAGCAGCCACCAGTTATGCCTACTTACATTTTATAATCTCTTTAGCAGCTTTCTGTTCCATCAGAGATGACTGCCTACTGGTTTTGGTTTCCTGTCTAGCGACTATGCTGCACTTCTTTACAAGATAAAAGAGCTCTGGGATCTTCCTAGAGAGATTTGATAATGACTCAGAGGCCCCATATGTTATATCCCTAACCTCCAAGTCATTTTCTCCCCATGGAAAATGGAAGAATGAAAGAGGATGTTGGAAGGAATTGCAGACAGTGTACAGGCATCCTAACTTAATTTGCTCTTTTTTTGTGTCTTTCACCTTTCTGTCAGGCAATCTCTGAAATACCTAAATGCCAGCTTTATGGTACTGACTTCCAGCAGAGCAGAGAGAGGCTTGCGGAGCACAGACGTGATTTGGGCTTTTCTTCTGCAGACCTTGACTGAGAGCACACTACAGCCTGCACAGGACTCGCCTGCTTTCAATGAGGCTCTCAGAAGCTTGCTCAGGTAGAGGAAAATTTACTGTAGTAAGGAAATGCAGACATTTTAATCCACTGAGCTGTCTGGACACACAGACCCCACTGGGCTTTCACAACAGAACTAGTGTTTGTAGTCTGTTTCCTGCATAACCTTTGAGCATGGTCTTGAGGACAACGCTGAAATTGCCTTGAGAAAAGAGTCTAATCACACACACAGAAAAACACATCTTTATTAGAATGCTTGCACTTGAGAAGAGACGATTTAAATCTAAAGAATCCAAATTGTAAGATATTAAAAAGACTGAATGCATAAATTAACCCTAGAGTTTTACGATCCACATACCCAGTCAAACCAACACTTCCGTGAGTCCAGGCCCCAAGTTTCACAATAACTGATACCAAAAGAACAAGCTCCATATTTTCTCAGTGCTAAACAGAAGGTAGGTTTCATGACTGAAGAGGACCATTATCATTGGACATTTTGCTTAAGGCCCTGAGCCTCCCCAGTGGCATCTGAGTTGAGTCCAAGACTTGTGTTTGAATCTTTCAGAGCGATATCCCAGTAACTAGGAAAAATGGAAATAGTGGCTACTGTCTATGCCAAGCAATTAAGCCATACAAAAAGAGCTGGAGAGATGTAAAACTTAGAAACCACTTTCTGGGTTGAAATTTCTGATTAAATACTGAAGAGCATACAAATATTTCAGATTTCAGCAAAAATGGCATAATCCACATTCATGCTGGATAATTTGTCACTTTAATTCCATGTGTCATGATATCAGACTATAACTGCCTGTTCATATTAAAGATTTTGTTTATTTAAGGGATTAAGTAGAGTTTACATTGAGAAAAACACTGTGCCATTAGCTACACAAAACAATGCATGAAAGATTTACTTGTACTTTAGGAAATAAATCAAGACTAAAACTGTTGAAATTTTAAGAATTACAATAGCAAAAATATTAACTATATATTAAAGACACTGTCACTCCATAGATTCAATTCACAGGCAAGACTGCTGTGAAAGTAGTGATTAGTGAGCAGGTTGAAAATTCACACGCTTCAAATAGTGAAAAAATAGAATTGAGCCACAGTTCAAAAAAAGTTTTAGAAAATACAAAACTGAGAAAAAGCACAGCTTATATAAGGCAAGCATACATCACCTTTTTCATTTAAAAGCTTCAAAGAGAAAATCTTATTTCGCTGTTTTAACCAAATCTTCACACTGTCTAAAATTCCCCTTTATGCAAAATGTTCAGTCTAAGACTACGAGCCCCATGCTGCACTTAAGATTTAATTAAGGGATATTTATAGTAGTATATACACTTAATGGCTAAAAAATTACGAATTTCAACAACTAAGATGATGACTTGATGAATTCTGCATGCCAGGAGTAATATCAAAGACAATTTACCACGTTGTTCATTGAGATACTAAAGAGGACAACATTTCAGTGTTTATTCAATGGGTCTTTTTAGATTAGAAGTTCTTTGGAACATGAAATGCTCTTTCCTTACAGAAAAAGCATTACAATACGGGTCTGTAGGAATTGTCCCAGCTATTGCAAGAAAGCAGATATATCTAAATGTATTTTTAAAAATCTATATACAAATATTGGGTGACGGTAAGAACAAAGTCGTTTTCCTAAAAACAGAATGTTCCTGTTTTTCATTAAGATGTTGTAATGGACTATTCTAAATTTGCTATCAACCAAGGATAAAATGTTCTTCCAAGGTGATGATCAATTGCCAATCCTAGAACACAACAGACTTCCTTATGGCACTGTAATGGCAATTATTAAACGAAGGCGCTATAATAGGAATCCGTGTAACTGTTCTATTTCCTAATGGCACTATATGCTAAAATACACTTCAAACATTCAGGGTACCACTTTCAGGAGGCCACATCCAGGCCTACGTCCAAGACAATATTACGTTGTCCTTTGGAAACAGCCAGAAGAGTTGATGGAGACTGAAAGCACCAGTGCTTGGCATATTTATATCTGCTCTTAAGCCTTCTCTCAGATCCATTGAGTGAAAAAAAGCTTCAGACTCTTGAAAAGTCAGATTAGAAAGACCTTCATTAAGTTAAGAAATAGGGTAGTATCTTATTGAGCTTGATGGCACCATGGCTTTGAAAAACTTCTAACTCAATTTACATCTTCAACTTAGACCTCCAAAACTTTTTATTACATTTTAGTTGATTCCAATTTCTCATCTCACAGACACTATACTAACTGATTGGTTAGAAGGTCCTCCTTTACCTGTGCTTTGCTGGAGAGTGGTTAACATCTCCCAGTCCTTTCAACTTCTGATGTTTGCAAGGTGGTGTCAGTCATCAGTTTGGCAGGCAACTACACAGCTTGTACAGACGACCTTCTGCTTGTATAGCTGAATACAGCAATGCAGAAAATGCAGGAAACAGAAATTTGAATCTATTTCTCTCTTCCTCAGGTAACTGTGGACATAGTCCAAAGTTCACCTTTACTGAAGCTGGAGCTTACTTGTATCTAAGGTGGTGAGCGTGTGCCAAACCGACTGCTGAAGAAGAATCTGCTCCCATCATAACTGTCCCAGGAGCCACAGGAAGGGAGTGCTATGCAAATGTCAGCAAGTCATACCTTGAGAGAACACTCAGGAGTTACACAGGTTCAGCTCCAGACTCTTCTGCATCCTTTGCCTTCTATGAGTTTCCCTTAGTAAAGAACACTTGTAATCTGTATTTAATCTTCAGGGCCAGAGAGGGATATCACTATTATTCATTCTCACATTATAAAACTGAACTTTGTAAGGCCTGCAACAAGCCCCACCATTTGTGATATTAATTCAAGTTTTCTAGCAAATAATCAGCCCTCCTCTCAAATATCTACCTAATATTAAAGAACACATACAGAATTCAAAATGTGTATGCTGAAATATTTTTTTACTGTTTTCCAGTACACTATCAACTGCCTAGTTCCCCAATTGAAACCGCTTGTTACCCTTTTATTTCTTCCAAATGTTGTTATTTTCAGACTCTGTCAAAGTGTCTACAGTACTGAACTAGACAACATCCAGAAACATCCCTGAACACTAGAACATACTTGTCTGTACAAACAAATTCTTAAAACGTTGCCTAAACCAATTTTGTCACATACCTCTCACAATGAATTCGTGAGCATGATTTCTGAGGTACAGTGTTCCCACAACTATTCCTAAAAGGCAGTTTGTATACAACCACTCTCTTATTTCAGAGGATAAGAGAGTTTACTAACATATGTCCATGGCACTGACTGCTAGTTAGTCACAGTGCCTGGGAGAGGTTTTAATTTACTGGTATAGATAAAGTCTTAACTTAGACAGCTAGGGGATTCTTATATAGGTAGGTAGAGGTAGAAACTGACATTGTTCATTTGCTGGCCAACATTATTTGGGCAGATGTTGAAAACATTATTAATGAGTCAGATCCATGGAAATCCAGCATGGCTCATGAGGGCTACTGACTATTCTAAAGTCCAGCTTCAAGAAAAAAATGCTCCCTGTATCCTCCAAGGAGAGAGGGCACATAAGATTACACATGAATGTGATAATAATATTCAAAAACATTCAAATGTAGTCATAAGAGAGTTCACTTTAGAGTGAACCAAGCACCAGTGAATATAACAAATGTTACAAAAGCACTGGCAGCAAAAAGTTAATTGCAAACCATCATCCTGGAGAACAACGTTCAAAGGAGGAGCTAGAGAGGTTAATGGGAGAGGTAAAGAAACAAGCAATAAGGACTCATCACACCTTTATCTGTCTTCCTCCACCTGTTTGTTATTACGTGTGCACTACTTGTAGCAACGATTGGAACTCTGCATCTACTCATGTCATTGCAGGACATACCATATTCTAAAATGTACGTTTTTATAGAGCTTATATGACTGCTTTCCCTCCTTCCCACCTTTCAAGTTGCAGGTGTTTCTGCTAGAAAACAGGCATGTTTTCTACTTAAAAACTATTCTATTCAGCAAAATATGTCTTTGCTTAAGAAAACTGCATTTCTTTTGGAAGCCCAGATACCTGAAATTATTTTTTCATTTACTGTTGCAAAAATACTAAAAAGTGCTCTATATATACTAAAAAAAAAAAAAAAGCAAGCACATTTTTCCATCATTCTTTTGTTGAGGAATTGGACTGAAACAATAAAAAGTACCCAGCAATGGCATCACCTTAGCAGAAAAAAGAATCCCAGGTCTGAGTCTTGTCACAGCCAGTTGCTGTACATTGTCAGAGACAGCCATATATTGCTGAGTGTTCTCACAGCCAGTTGCTCCACTATAGGTATTTATAACAGCAGAGATCTGTGTCACAATCAGAGAAGCTAACAGGAACTAAGAAAATAATTAGGCTGAACATCACTGGGCTAGCTAGCCTCATGAAAAGCATTGGGACTGTAGGAATCTTACTGGCCAAGCTCTGAAAGTTCCTCCACACAAGTCTTTAAGACTAGCTATTTGTTAAGCTAAAGAGTGCCTATTCTGTTATCATGAATGAACGGAATGGCTTGTGACTAGTGAACATTTCCAAGTATCTAATAATACTAGCTGACAAGTGAGTTCACACGTATTGTTCAGCCCCCTGTGTAGTGAACACTTGCAGCTTCTGCTGCTTTTGGATGAACCTGAGTACTCAGCACATTTGAAGAAAAACAACACGAAGTCCTATCCTCAGTGAAGGACCTTGCTATTGAACTCTTTCTTGTTTATCTTATAGTGAGCACATCCAAATGCGCACATGCAAAATTAACAGCTGATTTGAAAACCGTAAGATTGCAATTCTCTACGTTTCAGTTTCTTAGTTTCTTAAAGCCCAGCAACAGTAATGATTAATCTAGTTACTTCATCATTAAACAATATACAAATACCAAACCAAGAGTACGACCCATCAGTTGTAGGAATACAGGGCTGACTCAAACCCTCCTCTTGACCAGTCCTGTATTTGTTCCACTGGATCATTTCTTGTGGACACTATCACTTCCTTTCTTCATTCACCTCTCTCTTTTTTCAAAATGTGAGACAACATGTTTGCTAGGAAACTTATTTCTGAAATTTCACATACCTCCCTGAGAAAAACCGCCTTTCTTCAAAAATCTCCCTAAAGTACTTAGAAATCTTAAACACAAAACTGGTCCTAAAAGCCTGAATTGGTTGTTATGCAAGATTATGTGAAATGAATTGGTAAACAAATAAATCATTACATAGGGTATCAAATAAAATAGAAGTTAAGAATTCTAAGCATTATTCCTCTTAATACCACATTTTCAGGTACTTGCATATGAGCTATTTTGAGAAAGGAAATAACACGAAGCAAACTACACAAGTATGCAGAGGATCTGTACTTGTGTGAAAATTATGAAGTCCAAAGGAGACGTCATACTACTATAAATTTATGCAGGCAAGGAAGGAGCACAACACAGTGTAAAAGTGTTAAATCTGCAACACAATATAACTGAAATATCCATGACCAAATTTGAAGGGATCTCAATAATAAACATTGTGTAATGGGAAGATAAGTGAGATCAGATAGAAGGCTAACAATAGTTTTTGCTTCATATGAATACTAAACTGCATGTAACCTCAAGAAAACAAAATAAGAGAGAGAGGGAAAAAAAAAATTAAAAAAAAAGAGAGAAGAAGAACTGTAATAAGCCTGACAAGTATAACCACCACACTACTACTGTCTACTGGGAAAAGCTGTATCAGAATATTCAGGAGATGTTCTGCCACTACTGAAAGCTTTCCTAAATGTGAAATAAACTGTGTGACTACCGCTCTGTTAAGGTGAGCTACCACCAGTAAAAAAGAAAAAATGTAGCTTTTGGAAGATGTGCTACAATAATAAATCACTTAATCAAACAAATCATTACCCTGGATCCACTTTAAGGCTTTAGAAATGTAGGATTCTATGTGTGGCTAAAAAATAACAGAACAGTTAATGCTTCTCGAAGTCACTAATTAAGAATCCATATACCTCGTAGCTTTCCCAGCTACGAAGCAGTTAGCATTTACTCGGTTTCCCTTGAGCTGTCTTTTCAAATTTACCATTTCTCAATCTGTTGAGCTGCTGGTCTCATTGAGTGTTGTTCATGATCTGAATGTAGAAGGAGTAAATAAAAAGACAACAGATTAAAAGGTATGTTGGATGTGATTGCTCATTATGAACAATGATTATCTAACAAACATGAATACTTCGCTCTACATACTAGTATATTTCCTATCAATATTTCAAAGTGCTTCACAACATACGAGGATATCAAGCAACAACACAGAACTCCTTAATGACAATTATTTTCTCTATCAGGAACATAAGATCCTTCTCTTTATCAAATATTAGCACAGACAGGCAGGAGTATCTCAGGAAAGCCTGATTTTCTGTACACAAAAAAAAAGAGAAAGATGCCTGCCTAATGTTAGAAACAGATGTAGTCATTATGACAGAGGGAAAATTGAAGACTCCATATAACTGAAGGGCTAGCCAAAACCCCTATCTCTGATTAAATATATAATAACATATAAACACTTTATATTTCTCTTAGGTAAAAGGAATAAAATGAGCTACAGAGCTGACAGCCTGATGTCACATCTGCATTCAGTGCACGAAAACTCTGACAGAGTCTAGACATGATATATTCTTGCCATTAGTGATTATAATACTTAACTCTTCTACACTGATACATCTGTGTGATCAGGAAAAAACAAACACCAAAAAAACCTACTTTTTGTCTAATAATGTAAGTTTTCTTAAGGATTCCCAAGGCCACCAGCCTTAGTTAGAGTCTTTATGAAATCACCTTGATATTACATTTCAATTGTTCCCTTTAGAAGTAAGAAAAATGTTCTTTTCAAGACATTACAGTATCTTTTAAGAACTTAAACTGCAATGATAAAACTGCAGCATGAGGCAACATTCAGAAGAAAATTAAGATGCAATCTTGCAAATAATGTCTTAATGACTCAAAATTAATTATTTAAGGATCACACCACTGTGATTCGCGGCGACGGCTAAGACAACGAATGTCTTATTTCCTCGAAGTGTATTAAAAGTCTTAACACTGATCAGAGTCTTGGCTTATTGTACACATAACTTCGGGGCTTTTTAACAAAGCTCTTCAAGACCAAAATCTATTCACACATAGTAGCTCGAATGGGGAAGTTTAAAGCTTTACGTTGATTAAAACTGTCATAACATTTTAAAAACTAAAGCCACGAACTTGATACAAACTCTAGAAAGGGTTAGAAATACTAAATCATATCTTAATTATGTCTTCTATCTAAAGGAAAATTGATTCCAACTATTATTCAGTTATCTCTTTTATTTCAAAGTTTTTAATCAAGACTTTGTCTTTAAAGAATCTGTCCGTCATGCAACTCTAGAATCCAGCAGTTCCCATAGTGTCTCACAAGACTCATTCTTGGTGCATTATTAATTACTCTCAGTAATGCTTATTCTACTTCCCTTTTTACTCAAGTCGTAATGAATGAACGATATTCTTTCTTTCCTGAACTATATTTCTTAATCAAACTCCTAGTTTTAGAAGGACTCTCCTCAATCCCTCAAGAACTATCGTAACTGATACAAAACTAGGACACTTATCTGATGTTTTTATTCTATCTATAGGCAAATTTGAAAAGTTTCAATGGCAGGCGTTTCAGAGACTGGCAAGATCTCACCATAAAACAAAAACTTATTTATCAACTACCTATTAACTTTGCTATTAGTCTACAGCAAAAAACTGTCCTTCCGTCCTTCCTCTTCCATGGTGCTGTACTCCACAGCTGTGCTTACAGCACAGCGGCAGTAGCAGCACACTGGCCTCAGAGGTCTGCTAAACACGATATATTAGTGCAGTGAAAAGCTATTCAGTTTACACCAAAATCAGAACGGAAGTAATTTATTAACAACAGCAATCAGTGAGCTGTATATTTAAGATTCGGTAGTACAAGTAAACCACAGCATTAGATGTATACAAAATGTTAATAAACCACAATATTAGATGTATGTGCAATGTTTATAACAAGCACATACAAAACCAACCTCCTCCAACAACCCCTCCAAAAAGCTCTATTCACACACACATGAACACAGTTACATATGCACATCTCTTTCTCACAGGACCTGTGAGTATTTACAAGCACACACACACCTCATCTGGGAGCGTTGGTTCCCCTCCTTACACATCTCCTGCTAGTGGTGTGGGCATTCCACCTTCCTGTGTATCTGTGCAGCTCCTTACAGCCTGCTGAATCACAACTTCACATACGCACACCCTAAGTGTAGGTACGCATTGTTGCAGTCTGTATTGACATTTCGCTAGCTGAATACAGACACTTTACAGCATCCAACAGGCAGGATGCTTCTTGCTTATGCAGAGGTTTTGATGCCAGCAGAGCAACTTCTCACTGCGTCAAACCACATTCTGAGTACTGTTGTTTCCAGCCCAAGATCTCTCCCTCTTCATTACAAATTTACATGCTGCTTTTGTACAAACAAACAAACAAAACAAAACCTTTTTCCCTACTCATCTTCCTCTTCCTGCACACCAGCAGAATACTTCTCAGCTAGGTTTAGATGTCTGCATCTGAACTAGTCACCTGAGTCCTGTAGCAGGTTTTAGATTTCTACTTTAGGATGAAATAAATCACATGTTAAACATGCATGTTTTTCTCCACTGATGGGAAAGCAAGTTTTGACTTCTAGTTCAGATCTAAGTCCAAGATGTATAACTAAATTTACACAGGCACAATCTGATCTCAAATGTTTACAATGTCTTCTAAATTGGCATGAAGCACCTTTTCTTTTTTCTTTTTTCTTTTTTCTTTTTCCTTTTTNCTTTTTTTTTTTTCTTTTTTTCATTTTAAGCAAGAGATTGTTTGGTCACTTTCGCATTGCCTTCTGTCTTTGTCCCTAAGAGAGCTATAATTTTAAGGTTTTCTAGTCCACCACTGCATCTCCTTCTCCACTTTTTCCTCCTACCCCTAGCCCTGGCTACCATTCATCAAAGTCAACTTACATCCCAAAAAGAGAGCAGCACTAACACATGCCAGTACTGTACTGGTCAGATACATTACTGGAACTAGTTTCTCTATTTCAACACAGCAAGACTTAACACAAGAGCTCATCCATTTGAGGCATTCTTTACAGTTCTGTTTCCTACTACAGTCTTCCAGCGAGACAACTATGCACACTTCGATAAAGACTCTTGCTATGCTACTTTTTGCAGGTTGCATGCTGAAAAGCTCTTTTTCAATATAACTTCCAGTACTGATTAATTATGTAGTGGAAAAGAAAGCTGGGAGAATTTTAATGCTTGCTACAGATGGGTGGTATGTTTCCAAGTACTGCAAAAATAAATTCCTATGTGGCATTATCACAATAGGCTTTAGTGAGCATGTGCTTGATGGTATTAATTTAATATCTTTAAAGGTGTTCTAAATTATTGTCTTCATATTAATATATATATGTAATAGAATATAAGCAGTTCACCTTCAACTGAAAGGCTGAGGGAGCTGGGTCTCTTTAGCTTGGAGGAGACTGAGGGATGACCTCATTAATGTTTATAAATATGTAAAGGGTGAGTGTCACAAGGATGGAGCCAGGCTCTTCTCAGTGACAACCAATGATAAGACAAGGGGCAACAGGTACAAACTGGAACACAGGAGGTTCCACTTAAATATGAGAAGAAACTTCTTCATAGTGAGGGTAACAGACACTAGAACAGGCTGCCCAGGGGAGTTGTGGAGTCTCCTTCTCTGGAGACATTCAAAACCCGCCTGGACACCTTCCTGTGTAACCTCATCTGGGTGTTCCTGCTCCGGCAGGGGGACTGGACTGGACGATCTTTCGAGGTCCCTTCCAATCCCTGACATTCTGTGACTCTGTGAATGCTAATTTCCATATGTTCCTTCTGACTTCCTGCATCATACCAGATACAAAACTATAGGGCAGGTAATGCTAACTACTTTTATGCTTACACACTCAAATATTCCGTTAAAATTAAAATTACACTGAAGAGGTGCCTTCTCCCTGCCATGACACCATCAAAGCAAACAGTTATTTGTTTCCTTTTGCTTTCTTCTTCCAGACCAAATTTCTTGCTAGTGTACTATTCTTTCCTGCAAATAGAAGAGCCATCTGTAGTCACATAACATGCTGGGAAGTGTGTAATCTGCAGTCCTGAAGAAGGGAAGCAGGAAAATTTGAGTGATTGCAGCACTTACCACAGATTTGATACCACTGAGTAGATGTTCTCCTGTAAATGGAAAAGAAACACACTGATAAAAATGGAAAACAGGAAGTGAATGTTCTTGGGTTTGGCATAACTATACTTACTGCAAATTTAAAGCAAGCGAGAGATAGTAAATTAAACAAAGCTTAGTGAACTAAACCAAAACCAGAAGCAAAATACATATGTTTGAAGAAGAAAACTAGAAAATGTAATTAAAGGTAACATGTCCTTTCACCGTTTATTCTCCTGTTTATCATCTTCACTTTTTTTTGCTACAGAACTGACATGTGTGAAAACCTTAACTTTTTTTTAAGCACACTCTTGAAATCACAATAAGGACAACTGTAATTCAGATACAGAATGAAAAGTATTTGATCTACCTTAAAAGAAATCTGATAAATTCCATTTCATTACATGAAAGATATCTCAATATAAATTATATACTTCTGTTGTAAATCTATTTTAATACAATCATTTAAAGCCATTATTATTTAAGATCAGGACTGTTTCTAACATACAGTGATTCTAGGTCAGGGCAAAGTCTAGTGATTCATCAAGCTTAGTATTCTGTCTCCAAAAGAGCACCCAATGAAAAAACATAACACTATGACATGTAGTAGGACCCCTCCCAAACGATCTCCTAACCTCCAAAGACGTTATATCGGGACTTTCTCAATCAGAGAAAATGTCTTTGTATTCAACAGGCATTAGTGGACTTTCTTTCCATGAACTTGTCCACTCTTCTTCTGAAGGCATGTAAACTTTGTAGAGTGAATTTGCCGAGCTTCTTGCAAAAGAAACTACAGGCGCTAAAAGAAGGCAAAGAAACAAGTCTTCTGCTTTGCTTTGCATGAAGCTGCTGTTAGCTTGAACAGATCCTCCTCAGCTTTTAAAACTGGAAATGAGTAAACAAGAAATTCCTAATGCACCACCTTCATACCACTTGTTTTAGCTCTCTATTACCTTTCCACAGGATAGTCTTTTCTCTAGGCTGAAGAACTCTGATTTGCCTAATTGTTCTTCCTGTTGTAGCCACTTTATACTTTGGATCATCCTTTTTACCTTTCTTGGAACTTTTTCCAGTTTAGCTGCGGCTTTTTTAAGAGGAAGGGATAACAATTGTTAAGCACTAAACTCATGTTCTCAAAAAATGTGTTGTAAACTGAAGATCTTGTTTCTGAGTGAAGATGGGCAGCTCAAAATCCAATGTATTATATGTAAAGTTGGAGGTGTTTTTATCACAGAATGGTTTGGGTTGGAAGGGACCTCTGGAGATCATCTAGTCCAACCTGCCTGCTGAAGCAGGTTCACCTAGAGTAGATTGCACAGGAAGGTGTCCAGGCGGGTTTTGAATGTCTCCAGAGAAGAAGACTCCACAATCTCTCTGGGCAGCCTGTTCCAGTGCTCTGGCACCCTCAAAGTAAAGAAGTTTCTCCTCATATTTGGATGGAACCTCCTGTGCTTCAGTCTATGCCCTTTGCCCCTCATCCTATCGCTGTGCACCACTGAAAAGTCTGGTCCCATCCTCTTGACATCCA
>VWYH01006999.1:0-40190 GCA_013399365.1 Pampusana beccarii | reverse complement strand
TCCAACCAGACTCTGCACCATTGATCACAACCTTCTGAGCTATGCCATCCAGCCAGTTCATGACCCATCTCACCATGCACTCATCCAACCTGCACTTCCTGAGCTTGCCTATGAGGTTGCTGTGAGAGATGATGTCAAAAGCCTTGCTGAAGGCAAGGTAGACAATGTCCACTGCTCTCCCCTCATCTACCACACCAATCATACCATCAGAGAAGACTATCGAGTTGGTCAAACATTATTTCCCTCTGGTGAATCCATGTTGACTGCTCCTGATAACTTTCTTTTCCTTCACATGCTTGGAGATGACGTCTGGAATGGGCTATTCCATCACCTTTCCAGGGATGGAGGTGAGGCTGACTGGCCTGTAGTTTCCTGGATCATCCTACTTGCCCTTTTTGAAGACTGGGGTGATGAATGATTATGAATATCACAATTCATTTCTCAACATTTCCCACCTCAACCTCCAATCACTGGCTCAAAAATTTCTTGTGAAGATAATCAGATATGGTCTGTGAGTGCTAGGCAGTGTTTTTTTACCCTGCACTGCTAGTCTCCTTGAAATAAGAAGCTTTTGCTAAGTGGTAGCTTATGTACTCCAAAAATTAATAATTAAAAGTCAGATATTCTTGCAGGATTTCCAGAACACTAGTCTCTGACTTTGCTGATTAATGAACTAATTGCAAAGCAGTCTCATACAAGCTTTCATTCTACCCTGTCACTGATTCTGTTTGGCTTCATCCCAATGTTAAAGCTTTTGACATCCTGCCTAAAATGTTGTGGCTTATCTACACACACACGCTTTTATCTTCCTCTCTCTCCTCCTCCTTCTTTCATTTAAGGCTGCAAAAATTTCCATAAATACGTTTATTCCCTTAATTTCAGTTCATGTCCATGGATTTGGTTTTGTCTATATAATTTCTTCCATATAGCCTTTATCTTCCCATTTTCTTTCATAATACTGTCTTCTGTAAATGTCTCATTTGTCAGTTTGCTTTTCATTTGCATTTTAAATAGTTCACAAAATTTTTTATAATGAAAGCTATGTTTTGCTTCTTACATTTGTTGTACAAACACCACAGAAGAAGCCATTTGAACATTTAACAAGGTCTCTTCCCTTATATTGCTTTTACTATGTTTTTATTATGTTAACACAGCGCTCTGGAACAGAGTCGGACAGGCCCTGCCAGATTCATTCCTCACCTGATGTAGCGGGAGTTCTGTCTACTTACTCCAAAAATGGATTTGAACTGGTCCAATCAATATTTAAGTCAGGCTTGCAGAATTTGGGTGCCAAACCCCCCAAATTCTGGGCTTTAATAATCAAATCCTCTGAGTCCATAGTTCCATTGGAAGTACGATTAAATTCAAAATATAGGAATTGACTGAGCAAATGCAAATGTCTAAAATATCTGAACTAGTTGTCTAGACTCTCTTTACAATCACAACAGAGAGATAAGCACCTTTCTGCTATGATTCATCTGACCTTTTAGAAATGTATGAGATCAACTGACCCCTGCAGGCACTTGTTTCACTGCTAGTACTATAAAAGACTAAAAGACTTTTCAGATTATGCTGTTTCAGATGTCCCTTAAGCAACTATAAGGGGAATCCAGAATGAATAGCCCAGAAGAAGATGTCTGCAATAAAAAGGCCTTAAGTTAGTAGGATGAATACCACACAAAACACTTCAGCCTGAATGTCACAGCCATACAGATAGGCAGCTTTTCTGAGCATTTGTTTGAAAGGTATTTTAATAGCAACCAAAGTTTTTCTTACAGTCTGAATTAGGGGTGCTAGTGCTTCAAAGACTAGGAATCTATTGGCAGAGAGAATTTTTTTATTAACTACATGCCAGAAAATCTGAAGAAAAAAACCTGTCATAATATATCATATTCTGCGACTAAAAATGAATGCCAACAATCCTCTCTAAAACTTAAAAAGGTACCTTTAGTGTACACTCTTAGACTATCTAGACCAGTGAAATCTCATTAACTGAAAGGAAGAAAATAATTCAATTAGATGGTCTAGATCAGGGGTGTCAAATTCATTTTCACCAGTGGCCACATCAGTCTCATGGTTGCATTCAAAGGGCTGAATGTAATTTTAGTACAGTACAATTACATTTGTACTGTACATATTTATTTTAATGACATTTCACTAGTCTTTGTCAACATATATAATGTAACATAATATAAACTAAACATTCCAGAAACACTTACTCTGATTTAAAAAAAAAAGGAAGGGGTAGCAGAGCCAGGGTATTGCTACCACATTTGTGGTCCTAGGAGTAATCAAGAATAGTTGCTTATATCAAGTCTTGTGGCTGCCAAAAGAGCAACAGTTAGCAATAAGCACCAAACTCAAGAAAATTCTACAGCTCTAAAAGTTATCCGAAACACTTGGTCATATTCTATGTTGCAATCTAAGGGAGAGGCACCAAACTGACTGAAATGAACTTTGTTGCTTTGTCATCCTGGCAAACACAGTGAGACAATAGATGGTGGCTTTTAGACAGCTTTGTGTTTCCACACACCTGAAGCAATCCAAGCTCAAGCTTCAGCCTAGAATATTTTCATCCCATTACACACTGGGTCCTGGGACATGTGTGGAGAGAAATCCTACAGCTGAATGACACAACGCCTCTTGCAGAACATCTCAAGTGGATTGGCGAGCTTTCAGAGCTCTTCAAAATATCGAAGCCCCTTTAAAGCTAAATAAAAGAGCTGGAGGGTCAGGGTGATGAGCAGTGGACAGAATGCGAACAAATGAGGATTCAACACCTAAAGCTGATTTTTCCTTTCTGTACTGACTGAATTCTACAGACTGCTGAATATTATGTTTGTGTCTTTAAACCCAGCTCACGAGCAGAGCTGCATGTTATGTTGCCACCTGGTGTAGAGTTGATGTAAAAATCCTTGCTGACTCCTGTACAAGCAAAGGCAGTCACTGCAGAGGCACATCTCTGCATGGTCCATCCCGGCAATGTCGTCAGCTCCCTTGCTTGCTGACTCACGTCTTGGGAAGAAACCAGCTCTGAGGAAAGAAACTGTCCTTCAGCCTGCGATGATGCAGAGCAGGCAAGCACAGGGACTGCAGAACTTGCCTGAGAAGAGGAGAGAGGGAATGAAGGCTACAGGCAAAGGAGCTGGAAGCATACAAACCAGAGCGCAAATGTATGTGTTTACACCTCTCAACAGCCAACGTGTTGATCCTGCCATAAGATGCCGGAGAGATGCTGGAACATTATGACTGTTATACAATCACTCATGTAAATTGGCTGCTCTTAGAGGGAGGATGGAAGTCTGCTTCACATTAATCACTTCAAGCTTTTCTGCCATGTCATTTGCCAAATCAATCTGTGTTTTATAATGGAAACCTCATTCAAATAACCAGTCTAGTCTTCCTTTGCATAAAGAACCTCTTAAAAGTGCTAAAGCAAGTACAGCACTTTTTTTTTTTTTTTTTTAAGAGAGCAATGAATACCACAACTGTTATTTATAAAGATTATGTTTTCCTTAGGAACAGATCATTAACATAATTAAGCTTGGAAAACCTTTTACTTATTTTCAAATAAAACAGTTTAATTGCTGCCAACTGCTTTCTATAGACTCTTACAAGAAACACTGTTTTACCTTTCTTTAAAGCCCTGCATGCTGCCATGAGAAACAATTACACAACCAAAATCAGTATTCATTCTTCAGATACAATTTTCAATAGCAGATTTATGGGCAGCCTTAATGCTGGTCTTGAAAGAAGCTGATGCTGTGCATTTTACGGTCATTCAATACTCTGTAGCACAGTGGTGTTCTACTGCCCCTGAAGCAGAATATGTCACCACAAATATGTTGTACATGTGCACCCTGCCACTGAAAGATCTCCAGGGATGTTGATCTTTTGATTCCCTATTAGAAAGACCTAATTGATCACATCTTTTCTAAGGTTAAACGGGGTAAAGTAATATCACCATTAAAATACTCCAGGTGTTTTTTGGCAAAACTGTTGACAGATCTTTTTTGGACTGGTTCAAGAGTGTTTCTTACAGCAGGAACATAGCCACAACCCCATGACTTATAATGCTGTTTTGGTTTATGCAAAGTATCCACGGCATTGTAAGATTTTATCAAGCTGCTTGTATTTTTTTCAATTCAGAAGTCTGCAACAGAAAATACTCTTAATTATTAAAAATATAAGCAATGAATTGCTATTAAGTACTTTACACAGAAGATTATTTCACTGAAATGATGTGTGCTAGTCACTGTAGTGCTACCACTATTTGCCACAGAGGAAGAGATGATTACTGAAGTCACACAGAGCGACAGAATGGAATTTAGAATAGAGTGGAAGCAAGAATATTCAGGGATGTTTCATTGCAATTCTTTTCAGTACTCAGAACAGAACAATCATTGAAACGCCTTCCTTTTAATCAGCTGGTCTCCTGTTTCTCCCACTGAAGTCAAGAATGCCAGTAGCTTCCAAACTATGTGGAACTTCACTGTCGCAGTACCCATACACCTTACCTTTAGCCATTATTTTTTGTATAAAATTAGTATTTCAATTGCATATGAAATGCTGGTATTTTGAAAAAATGTTTATTTCAGTTGGAACAAAAAAAATTATTTTAGTCTTGAAATAGGTGATCTGCCAATCAGGTATATTTAATATTTCAGTTCACATGATGGGAAAGGAATCATCCTGGATCCACTGCACAAGGCAGTAGCCGCAACAGTCTTTTGAGTGTAAAGCCATGAAAGACACAGCTCAGTGCCTTCTGTCTGTCTCTTTGCCTCCAGACACTCGATGCTTCTGTCTGAAGCATGTGGAGCCATGGAGCAAAAAAGAGATTGTGAGACTATGTTGTACAAGGTACAGATCTATCTAGAGGACAGAGCTGCATCTAACACCGCACAAGAGGAGACAGATCTTGTGTTCACACAGCAAACAGCTAAACAGTTAATCTGGTAGAGCCAAACAGTAATCACTACAGTATCCACACCCAAATTAATATAAAGCATCTGCTTTTCCATCACAGTAATCACAATGCGGAGTGGAGGGGGAAGAGGGAAGAGAAAGCACAGAAAAGGTGTTTCAACAAGCTATAGAACTGCAGACAACACTAGAAATTAGTATTTCGTATAAGCTAGACTACGTTTACTTTGTATTTTGAATCCTTCAAAAACTACTTCAAAGAACAAAGAGATGACCTTTTGTCATTAGATGTGCTAATGCTATTGAATCAGTTCAAGATCTTTTCTCTCCCTCCCTTCTCCCTGTTTCTTTCAAAAAGGCACAGGACAGCAACAGTTCAAAACTAATTACTAGGCTGCACAGATTACTTTACTTTTCCTGGCTCAAATCACTGCTGTAACATTTGCTTGGCTAGAGCAGCATAAGAACCTATCAGGTCATAAAAGCATGGAAAAATCTCCTTCCCTCTGTGAAAAATAATTGTATGTTCTATTGTACTATAGACTCCAACATTAAAGACGACTGGTGTTTTTGATACGCAATTCAGAATCAGAAAGTTTCAACAGAAGGTTTTATCAGATACTACCTGAAATCTGCAGTGTGGGAGTAGGGTAATTATTGTCATTTCATTGCTCTCTCTCTAACTATCTACAATTATCTCTTTATACTAGTAATCAGCTTTATACCATTTGATCTCCTTTGCTTTTTATCCATCTAATTACAAAGTAGCAGCAGATGTTTGCATCACAAAGACTGGTTTGAGTATTCATTGCAATCTCCTTCAATTTTCAAATGTCTGCATTTTCCCAAAGATGTAAGACTGAAAACTAAACACATATTTAAAGGCTATGTTTTATGTGCGTATTTACGTGTGTATTTTAAAAAATTATTTTATGCAGAAAGATTAATCATCTTTTTTTACACCAGCAGCGTGCAACACAAATCAGCATGAACAACATGCCAGAAGCATACATCACCTCTGTTTTGAATAATGCTTCTACATTATTCGGTCTGAGATATGGCACTTGTGCTGTTTCACTAATGTGCACCACACAAACGTAAGCCTTATTGAAAAGTTAGTGTTGATAAGCATTTCAAAACACTGCAGTAGTTCTACATTTTTGTGACCTTATCTCAAACACCAAGCAAATACCTAAATTTGGAGGCTGAATTTCAGTAGAGGGGTCAGAAAAGCTCATTTGAATTCAGTGACCTAAAATTGCTCTTTGAAGGAGCTTTTATCTCACTCTTAATCGTATTCTCTCTTAAATACTAGAAATATGTGTAGAGTAAGTCCCGCAACTAGACATCCTGCCACGCTTCATGACTACAAATGCCACTGTGCTTCCTGCCCTTTAATATGGAGGCCAACTCGGTCCATTGATAAACAGTATTATTCTTTATGACCCTTATTTTAGAGTTTAGGGATGGTTCAATCCTATAAATTTGTGTCAGGGTACAGTAATGACCCTAATCCCTTTTGTCCAGGAATAATTTGGTTTATTACAAAATCCTCCCTCAGCTGTGGCCTTGCAGAAGAGCCAGTTGCAGCAAGTGAAAATAGATCATGCTTTGCTTTGGTGTAGGCATTGGTCACCAAGATACGATTGCAGCTGGATGTCAGGTTCAGTTTAGCATTCAAAAAAAAGGAATAGTGCTGGGACAAGATCCGAGGTCAATGCTCTTCCTATTCATGCAGACCTTACAAAACGCAGTTCCTCTTTAACGCATATTTAACCCTAACTGGAACCAAAGACCCTATCATATATACCTAAAACCAAACCAATTAAAAACATATGCTCCTCTGAAACCATCCATCAGCAAATGCAGTCCTTGCATTCTGCTTTTCTGGAAACTAACCTCAACAATGGCATCACAGGCCTTAGTGAAACACAATGACTGAACAATAATGAGGAGTCACTCAGACTGCAGTTTTTGCTCATCAAACCATGCAGACCTTACTAGACGCTGCAGTTAAACACAGCCCTTTGTTGCCACTTTCTCTAAATCCCAACTCCAAATATGTCTCCAAACTGTTCTTAAACAAGTTCCATAAAAGCCACAAAAAGAGGGACCAGGCAGTAATTTCTATAGATTAACAGCTTTCATCCCTTTCTTGAAGATCCCACAGCGCCCTGTACTGAAAATTTTCTTCAAACCCTGTCACGTTCACAACTGAACCTAATCTCTTTCTCATTTTCAGTCATAACCAGGTTTTGAACAAATATAGATGTAGTGGTTAAGACTTAGACAAGGTTTAAGGCTGGGGCTGGATTATCATTTGGTAATCAAGAGCTGAAGCATTTGGTTCACTGCAAGATCTTCAAGAGACTACACTGCTGATCCCACAGTGGTATTCGTAGGTAAGGAATTATCCAAATTTAATTTCAGAATATGCTTATCTTATTTTATTATAACCTAGGAAAGATTCTAGTTATAATTAGGGTTACAAGTTTACCAAAAAATACGGGAAATTTGGTTTATTCCTCAAGCTCCTAGGCCTAAGGGAAAGTCTAATGTGAGCAAGTCCCAATTTCTACAAAGTCAGCACCTCTTTAGCTAATGCTAAACTGAAATTATGATTAATTTTTAGCAAAGAAAAATAGAATACCTCAAGTTAACGGATGGTTACTGTGTCGATTGCTAGAATGGAGAATTGAGGTTGAAAAGGGCAATGCTTTCTATTAATTCTGACATTTGTTGGTCATTTGGTACAGACCGAAGTTATGACTGGGATTAAAGATAAGTTTCCAGAAAAGCAGAAATAAAGAATTTCATTTACTGCATGAAAACTCATGGCTGAGGTAAGGAAATATCTTCTGTCGATGCCTATACAGACATTAGTGACCTGCTTGTAATTAGGGCTGAGCTTGAAGTAAGATTTGGGCAATCGATTTTGCATCAAAAATGCATAAACACATTATAAATACACCACAGAACAACGTAACATACATAAAACCAGGAAAGTTATGAAAATGTAAAAAATACGACCAACATATGCCATGGTAAAAGATTTCTCTTGAAATCCCTGAAAAAAACTGTTAAAAAGAAAAAAAGCACTAAGATCACATTTCTACCAGCCTACTCATTTTACAAAACTATCTCTGGGATAATTTAAAACTATTAATTTATCTAGAGGCTGTGGTGATCTTTTTCCTAGAGATGACCTAGAAAGTAGACTTTTTTGCATTAATATATCTTACACAGTTTGAAAAGTACTCAAAAAAGTGGAACGAAAGTCTTGGGTTTTATCATGTTCAGTATGGCTCGGACCTAAGAGTAGGAAGCAGCAGAAGCAAAAGCGCTCTACATTAGCAAAGCTTCACATCAGATAAAACCAGCAGTTAAGTGGATACTGCAATAGTCAAGAGTTTCTGGAAAACAAACAAACCAACCTTGAAGTAGGAGTTTTACTGTGGAAAAAAGGCTTCCTTTAAGAGAACTTAACACCTCTAAGACAGTTAAAATTCTGTGATGGTTTTCTTGTTTAACTGTGTTTCGTAGATGCAAAAGATTCTAGAACAAGACACATATTTTGCTGTAAATGTATATAAAGGGCAAATTATAAATAACAACTTTGTGGATGTTTGGCAATTTTATGTCTCATATTACCAGAGAAAATGTTTCTGCAATATAAGGTATAATCACATTTTATGACAGGGATGTTTGTGGGTCTAGCATAGTAGATGGTACAGCTGTAGCCAGAGCTCAATGCTGTAAATTATTTTGAAGATTTTTTTTATATATCACAGATTGCATTACAAAAAGAACAACTAAGATGGTATCAGGATAAATGAAGGCTGGCAAACAGGACTCTCTGATGTCCAATAGAAAATCTTTAAAACTTGGCGTTGAAATTCTTTTTGCTATAGCCCTAACAGCAATAAAAGCAATTCTCTCAGGGAACACATCAGGCATCCAGTGCTCCACCCAGCAGCTTTGCCTCAAATGCAGGATGCTCTGCCACAGGCTAGGCTGAATTTAACACCTGAATTCATTTAGCATGTGTACCTATAAAAGGTTTTATAAAAATACAGGATTGGAGAAAAATGCTGGAGATCCTGAGTCCATAGCACCCTCTGTAACATCACTGCTGAAGTTATTTAAAGCACCTACTCAGGGAGGTTTTCTAGCTTCATAATTAGCCTAAGTGGGAATGGTTAAGAATGAAGTAGTTTCACCACAGAATCCTCTTTAAAAAAAATATAAAAATAAAAATTTCTTCATTCTCCACAGGAATGCCTTTCAACAGCTGTTCTCCAGCATTCAGAAGACCAGGCTCCCCCACATTACCTAGCCCAAGCGTTCAGGCCAGCGCTGTCCCCTACGCCTCCAGCCCCTCACCCGCACTGAACAAGGCCACTCGCCACCGCTTATGCCGCTCGCTACGGGGCGCAAGCCAGGACCAGGCGGCCACCGCAGCCTCCGCGGGGCCGCAGGAGCGAACCCAAGGCGCCCCAGACACCGCCCGCCCGGTGCCACACAAAGCCCCGCCCCGCCCCGCCCCGCGAGCAGCCCCGCGCGCCCCCGCCAACGGCCGGCCGCCACCCGCGCGCCAGCCCCGGGAAAGCTGCGGCCAATCAGCGCGCGGCAGCCGCCGGCAGGCGGGAGGCGGCGGGAGGCGAAGCGGCTGCCGGCGAAAGAGGGACGGCGGTGGGACGGGCTGGGACGCCCTGGCACGCCCTGGCACGCCCTGCCGCCGGCTGAGCGATGTAATTGGCTCTTTTGTTCACCAAATTGCCCAATCAGATAAGGCTTTGTAAAGGCAGGCTGAACCTATGAGAGAGGTGCTTCTTCTTCCGCCCCGATAGTTTGAAACCGTCTGGCTCGGCGGCCGGTGCCCGCAGGTGAGGCGGGGGCGGCCGGGGGTGCTGCGCCCCGGGGGCCGCGGCCTCCACAGTACCTTCTCCCCGCTGTTCCCGTTCGGCGGCTTAGCCGCAACCCCCTCGGCCCCCACCGCCCTCAGGTAGGTACCCCTGCCCCCGGGTAGTTGGGCTGGTTGCTAAAATAAAAAAAGAAAGATATCCTGTCTTAACACGGAACTGCGCTCTTTCGTGCCTGTCCCACCCGTGTGACCGCCCGGCTGTGCCGCCCAGGTGTCTGACACCCTGCGGCTTGTCCTGGTGGTCGCTATTGACGTGACAGCGGCGGTCGCTGTAGCATCAGCCCTGCGGGCGTCAGGGTTCGTTGCAGAGATGCTGTAGTGAGGAACTTAAAAACGTGGACTTGAGCAGTGCTGCGCTGCCGTGGGGTACTTGTGAAGGGGAGGGAATATGTCCTGTGTGTGCTGGGAGAGGGAGTCGTTCTCTTTCCTGGGTGTTGAGTCCTGTGATCTGAATGCAGCATTAAATTATTTTTACTTTTAGTCAAAGACAAACCCAAAAGCACAAAATGTGATCACAGGGCAACCATTCAAAATTGAGGATGAGAGCAGCCATGGTGGGTCAGACCGAAGGTCTTTATAGTTTCATCGTGTTTTTAAAAGTAGCTCTCAGCATTGTAGTTGTACATTTAGGTTTGGAAGAAACTGCTCTTAACAGGAATCTTTCCTTAGTGAGGTCAGACATACGTTTTGGCAGATGCTCAAGGAAGATTAGAAGAACATGGTAAGCATGAAGATGCTCCTCTCACCTGTCTCACCATATAATGATTTGCAGCTTAGTAAATCAACGTATTGACCTGGAGGTGGTGTCTTACTTAATAACCCTTGATTTCTCTTTCAGAAACTTATTCAGTATTTTCTTGAACTTAGTGCTTGTTCACTGAGATCAGAGCAGACAACTTATTCTTAGTATGGTGTGGCAATGATGTCTGTAAGCATAACCTTAAAAGAAGTGTATTTATCTTAATTTATCATAGTAATCCAATCTGTTGTTTGGTACATTAGCAGATTTCTAGAATTTTAGGTTTACTGAGATTTTCACTGGAATGTTGCAATAATCAAAATGCAAGATTAGACTCTAGATGCAAACGTTAGAGGTACAGACAAGCAAAACAAAGAAATGTAGGGAAAGTTCAAACTTAAAGTAGTAACCTGTTAGTGGAGCCCAAAGTAGCATTCAAGTCAGTAAAAGCAGTCAGGGGAGACCGAACAAACACCGGGGAGGGCCCCCCACACACACATGCACATTTGAATACCTCCAGAACTTCTAGAGTACTCAGGACTCACAATTGGACAAACTGCATGAGTGGTGAGGCATGTGGAGTTGAAGCTGACTTTTAAAGATTACTGAAGAAATATTTTTTCGTTATTAATAGAATTTATTGACTAAGGGAAGGCGGAGTGCTAGTATGAAGTTATTTGATTAAGTAGAGAGGCCAAACCGAAAGGAACAGATAGGGAATAATTTATGGGAGAGAGGAAAGAAGAAAATTATCGGAGCAGGAGACAATGAAAACAGAACAGATGAGGAAGCTAGTATTCATTTTCTCATCTACACACCAGTATACAGCAATGAAAGTATTTAGTAAACCTTTCAAAGACTTCATATTTTGTACTTAAAAAACATAGTTTGTATATTAGGGCTCAGGCAGAAGTAGGGAGATGGTGATCATGTCTTTTGAACCTTGGGCTGTAGGAAATCTTAGCATTTAAAATTGTTTCTATACCATTTAAAAATGTCCGCCTTCAGCACAGGAACAAACTTCCCATTCTGAAAGGTGTATATACTCATGGCAGAGAGAGCTTTTGTGAGGGAGGGAGAACAAGACAATTTCCTTCTGTATTCCTACATAGAGAGCTATGAGATTATTGCGGGTTTTTTTACATTTTGAAAACATGATGATGATGCTTAAGGAGAGTATTCCTCACAAATTAATGACAGTACAACTAGCAATTTTAAAACAACGCTTCTGTCAGAAAATGCATGTGTTTAAAAAACAACTGAGAATATTATAACTGACAGTTTTAAAGGTCTCTCTAAAAATAAATTTTCCTTGTGTGGTTGTTTGCTACGTTGTACAAGCAGTTGATTCCTCTGTTTATTTGTGGTGGTCTTCTTCCTGTGCTTACTCTCTGTTGACAGCTCCCTGTTCAACGTGTCTGATGATTATTTTTCATGTGCATCAGGCAACTATATCACTCTGCCATTCATTCATTAACAAATTCACTGTGCTTAATACTCAGTTCCCATGCATTCTGCAATTCCTTTCGTTCTCCTCATGTCCTTTAGAATTCTTTTTCCCTATATCCTATCAAGTTTTATCACGAGAACTTCAGTTCTTCACTGAAGGACTTACTCAAAGCTACAGTAGATTTAAAAGAGGTATATGTTTCAAGAAGTCTTGAAGTTGCCTCTCAGTTCTACATCACCTGCTTCCCAGATGTTCGAAGAATACCTCACTCTTGCTTAGAAATTACTGTAGTGATACCTGAAACTAAGGCATTAGCTGTTCTTCCGTATGTGTTCATCTTCCTGGGCCTGTAAGATGAGTCAAAAAAGTGGAGAGAGACTGATGTTGGCAACTAAGTTAAGGCGTCAGGGTATTGAACTGGAGTGTTCAGGGCATCATCTCAGATGTGGCTGTGGTTGACGTAGTTCAAGGGTAAAAGACTGCAGTGTAGCTTAGTCATTCCTGCATTGCTCTGTCGGAATTTGGTAGTGAAACAAGCTGATAAGCTCCAAAACAATACAGTGTGAATTAGAAGGAGGGATTGGCACAGGAAAAGTATCTGTAAATGAAAGCTTCTCTTACTCTTGATGTATCTGTTTCTTGTTTTTCCTCTAGCAGTGTATTTTAGTTACTATTGATGTAAAATTTTGTATTGCATATCATGAAGCATTAGGTATCCAATATATTCAGTTGATGCAAAATAAGAGAAAACTTCATATTGTTGCTTTTGGTTCTTCTCCATTGTTTTCTTTTGAAGTTAGTGGAGGTCTTTTCATGGTTTTTAGTAAGGGTTGGAATAAGGCAGTTTCCTACCTAGCGTTATACAATGAGACTGTGTGATCAGTTTAGCACACTGAATGGGCGTTGATGTATTTTCTACATCAGAATCTCAGTCTCTGGGGAAAATGTTGGTGAACATACAGTAAACATGTTGAAACTAAAAAATGAAGTTCAGCTTCTACTGTTTTATAGACTAACTTTGTGCAGAATGTCATCAAATGAGGAGAAAAGCACAAGTCCAATTTTGCCAAAAGACTCTGTTCGGGGCAGTTCTGTTTCTTCAGATCTTCAGGTAGGAAAGAGGCAACCTCATTTGGTTCACTGTCATGGCATTTTATTTAGCAAAGGATAATTAAGAGGAAATCTAACAAAACTTGCGTCTTTTTTATGTTTTATGCATACAGGAAAACAGTAAAAATGTTAGTGAAGAGAAGCAAATTAGACAAAAAAATCCAAGATTAAAATATCTTCACTTGGATTCCCTTTTGTGCATTTCACAAGAAATTTCAATTTATGTCAAAATTCTTATCTAAAGCTAAGAGGTTGATCAATGACAGCTAGAAGTAAAATTGTACCATTTTCTTACCTTTTTTTTTTCTGGTGTTATTTTTTATGTGTGTTAAGTCTTATCAAGAAGAAACTATTTTTAAGGGATGAAGTGTATGTGTTAGACTTCATACATGATGTTGTAAGAACTGATTCATTTTAATGAATTTATTTGCTTTGGAGTAGGATTGTGGCCAAGTTAATCTCAGAAAGGAAATGAAGTTTTTGTTTTCTGCCTCAAATATGTCACGATATGCTAGAACTATAACAGTGGGTTTTTATCCTTTTCTGTGCTCAGCATTATTTTGAGAGGATGGAAGGATACTGGGTAAAGTCTTACTCTTTTGAAAGCAGCAGATTTTTATCCTTTAGTAATTGGTTGTTCCTGTTTAAGTAACGGGTGGGGTTTTTTCCTATTGATTGGATTCTATCTGAAGCAGGCTAGTTTGAAGAAAATAAGTTTTGCTAGTTGCCCTGTAGAATTGCATCTCCGTTTTTGTAACCTGGTGGAATGGGCCAGTACAGCACAAGCCTTGTTAAATTAAGGAGCCTTTTTCTTCGTGTGGATTGACTTTGTCCCTTTTGATCTACCTGTTAATGGGATATTCATTTCTGCAGTTCGTATGCTTCTCTGCGGTCACACCTCATGGATAAGTTTTCTTAACCCTTTTTCAGCAATAATAATTCATCTGTGTTTCCAATGACTTTTGTAGTTAGAAAACAGGATGAAGATATTGTGCAACAAATTTTGAAAGAGTGGAATTTTCTTTTATTATCTGGTTGATTATCAAGGAGGTTTTAAAGCCACCTTGTAGAGAATAATAAAGTAAACAAATATTAATGAATGACTGCTTTGCAACTGAGAACAGGTCTCGAATAGAACAGTTCCAGTTGGAAGGGACCTGCAATGATCATCTAGTCCAACTACCTGACCAATTCAGAATTTAAAGCATGTTATTGAGGGCATTGTCCAAATGCCTCTTAAACTCTGACAGGCCTGGGGCATCAACCACCTCTCTAGGAAGCTTGTTCCAGTGTTCAACCACCTTTTCAGTAAAGAAATGCTTACGAATGTCCAGTTGAAACATCCCCGGTGCAGCTTTGAGCCATTCCCATGTGTCCTGTCACTGGATCCCAGTGAGAAGAGGTCAGCACCTCCATCTCCACCTCCTGTCGTCAGGAAGCTGTAGAGAGCAATGAGTTTGCCCCTCTGCCTCTTTCTCTCCAACCTAGACAAGCCCAAAGTCTTCAGCGATTACTCATAGGAGCCTGTTACTGTTGAAAAAGAACACTGAGGTCACAGCTGAGCAATAGGAATGTTGACAGGGAAGTACTCTGCTCCTTTTAGACAATTTTGAAGGGGTTTTTTTTGTTTTGTTTGGGCCTTTTAGCTAATTTGATGCCTTTAAATAGAGGCCAGATTGTTACCTTTTCCTTATAAAAAAATCCACTGACTTTCAGAGAATTTCCATTTACTGATAATTGAGTTGCAAGACTTTGTCCATTTAATCCATTCTTTTCCTGTTGTTCAGTAACCTTGACTGCAATCCTAAGGGCAAATTTTTTGTGGCGTCTGTGCTTGAAGAGCAAAATAATTTTTAAATTTGCAGTTGGTTTCTCAGGTTTGACCGCATAAGAATAATGAACAGAATTAGTAAGATAGTACTAAGTGAATATAAAATGACTAGTAGTGGCTTGGTTTAGTACTTTCCAACTGGCATTTTTTTTCCAGATGTTTAACTAATGGCTTTGATTTGTTTCAGCATTTAAGTGCTACTGGAGCTTTTAAAATTAATTATTGGATTGTATCATAGAATTGTAGAAAGTCCTGAGTTGGAAGGGACCCACAAGGATCATCGAGTCCAACTCCTTTCCCTGCGTATGACAACCCCCTCAGACCCCATGTGTCTGAGGACATTGTCCAGTCTCTTCTTGAACAGTCAGGCCTGGGGGCATGACACCTCCCTGGGGAGCCTGTTCCAGTGTCCAGCACCCTCTGGGTGAAGAACCTTTTCCTAATGTCCAACCTAAACCTCCCCAGCACATCTTTCTGCCATTCACTCGGGTTCTGTTGTTGGTTGCCTTAAAGGAGAGATCAGCACCTGCCCCTTCTCCTCCCCTTGTGAGGAAGCTGTAGCTGCAATGAGGTCTCCTCTCAGTCTCCTCCAGGCTGAACAAACCAAGTGACTTCAGCCGCTCCTCATACAGTATCTTTGCGTTATAGTACAGATTGTTCACAGTTTCACATTGAGCTCTAAATACTTGCATTCTGAAAAGCTGTGTAACTAGAGGATTTTAAAAAAGTGTTAATTGGCTTACTTTCATACATAGTATAGTACCATATACCAGTTACACTAATTTATAACTTCTTAACTGGAAAGCTTTTGTTTTAGTTACATATACACCTTCCCTATACCTATGTGATTTTAAAAATGCATAATATAAGGTGGCAATTATATCTAATCTAAAGGAAATACTGGATAATCAAATGTATTTTGATAGGCTTTAGAATTCTCGCCAAAGAAATTGTAATGTTGTGGAATGTGGAATGTGGCTGTGTTCAGTAGCATCTTTCTCATGGTTATAAATATACATATGTTTCTTTTCAGTAATACTAATGCTTAGGAATAGTATCCAATGATTAATTGCTTACAGCATCTGGAACTTTTGGTTTTAGTTCATGTTTTTGTTTAAGGTGCCTAGTATAATTTCCAATTCTGACATCTAGGAAAGTCTCTCTGTGTAACTATGTAGTTGTAATTGGAATGAACATGAAATAATAGAAAGATAAATTATAATAATCATTGTTAGAAAACAGCTTGCATTTGCAACTTTAAGGGGAAATCCTCTTGGTTTTCACAATAATAATAATAATAATAATAATACTTTAAAACCATTTCCACTCCTTCATACATAGTTTTTTAAAAATGTAATTGTAGTTTTATAATTATTTGTCATCACTTTGTGACAGGATGAATATGAAGAGCTGCTTCGTTATGCTGTAGTGACTCCAAAGTTTGAACAGCTTGTCTCAAAGAGGTCAGAACCTGCTTCAGAACTGAGAGCAGGTGTCAGATTTGCAACTGCAACAGATGATGCCATTCACCATAAGACTCCAGGTAGTATGTGCAAAGCTCTGTGTTGAGCTTACAAGAGTAATGATGTAACTTTCTTGAATTAAGTTTTGTAATAGCTTCTGTTAGAAAAAATGTACGTAGCTGATATATAGTACATTTGCATTTTGCACAAGAAATTTAGGAAGGCATATTCACTGAAGATTTGTGATTTCCATAGCAAAAGAAAATTCTGTGGCTACTGTCAAGAGTCCGATACACTCGGACAAGGTTTGTTTAGATATTGCACATGGGAAGGGTTTAGTCTTCTAATACCGGTTGACTTGTCTGAAGTTACTTGCTGTTACATGGAATCTTGGTTTGTCAGAGTGATAAAGCAATATTCTGAAATCACAATGCAAGCACCTGTCATAGTCCATTTGGATGTCTCAAATTTATGTGTCCACATACTCTGTAAATTAAGCTTTATTTTCTGCGCTTATTAGGAGAGAAAACAAACACATCAAACAAGGGCTCAATCCCTTTTGTACAGACTAATCTAACATGAGAACTTACTAATTCATCCCCTAGTTAATGAGGTTTCTAACTCACAAGTTCTCCATTTAATAGTTTGCAACTTGTAGCTCTCACCCTATGAGCAAAATAGTTGCCTAACTGACAGCGAGATTGCTCATCCTTCCTCCTCCATCACGACGCAGGCCTCCCCTGTATCACACCAGGAAGCACAAAAGCTTCAGCAGTCAGCTGCTGTTGGATATGCTTCATGAGCTTTTTGGGTAAGCTGATGTATTTATATCTTCCAGATTGGAAGTTTGTTCCATAACATTTCCATTAGTTAGTGGATTCTGAGGGAACTGCCAGACAATGAATGTGCAAGGATTACGGCTGCAGGAGACAGCAAGCTGTAGGTGATAACGGCTGTGTAATGACCTGTAGCCCTTCTGTCCGTCATGTCCTGCCTACATGCTGCTCTTGCCTTGACCTAATGGCACTGCTTCCAGGATACACAAGACTTTAGCATGAGCTGTATGTTAGCCGAAATCTGAGCAGGACTTGGTGAACAGTCACAGCATGGTAGAGTAATTGTAATATACAGTTAGATCACAGTACCATCATGATTCCTGTTACTTGTCTCAATACACTAACCATCATGACACTGGGTGTCCCCAGTTGCTGTGAAGGACTATGTAGGTTAAAGCCAGCTAAAACCGCTTGTTCTGTTGAAAGTTTGTTTTTTCTGGTTGCTCAGTTTTTATACTGTATTGGGTTGAGCCAACACTTTCTGCATTCTTGTCTGACTAGCACAGAAATGCATTCACACTTCTTGATCAACTAAGGCCACTTAAACAACCAGTTGATCCACTCAACTGGTATGGCTATTTATGAAAAACAAAGGCCACCCTTTGCCTCTCCTGTGTTAAGTTCAGCTTTCTTTACCATAGCTGTGGTCACTCCCTGTATTCTTCCCTGAGCTTCATGAGCATTGTGCCCCTGAATCTTCATCCGCTGTCACACTAGCAGATTGCCAGGATTCAAATACACTTGCAAACCTTTTCAATTGTAGAGCAGTTTGGGTCAGCTGCTGGAAGCATTTCTCAGCTTGAGAAGTTGTTCTTAAAAGGGGAGTAGAAAATTTCAAACCCAGTTATAGACACTCCAATATTTATTATCTTTGCAAAGGGCAGCACCTTGCAAAATACAATTTGTCTTATATTTTTTAAATGAAAAAAATTGTTAAAAACAGTAGAGAATGTGCTCTTGATCTTCTCAAAGGCTGAGGCAAGGAGAATAGTTACATGGCCCCATAGTGCTTCTATTAACTACACACCATAAATAAACTTCCGATGCTTTGCTGCTGTATCAAAACACAGGTTTGCTGTTTAAAATGTCACTGTCATTCTAGAAAAAGGATGTCTTGTATCGCCTTGAGACAGATCTTGAAACAATCTAGTTGTAAAAAGAAGGTTATTTCAACTTTTCTAAAAGAATCTGACCAAAATCTGTCCAACTCTATATAACCTCTAGTACTGATTGAGGATTATTGCATATTTGAGTGGTGTTTGCCCCAGTGTTAATGGCCTCTGAATACATTTTTCTTTTTTCATGATACTAGTAACAAGACTTTGGATGGACAGTGAGGAAGTAGGTAAATTCAGGTTCAGTGCCATACTTGAGATACTGATCAGTGGGATAGATTAGCAGGTTGTTTCTGAAGGACAGGGCTTTTTTTGTTGTTTAGCTCTGTTCTTTTGGTGTTGCTACATGCTCATGCTATGAATCAGGCTCTTTGACATTTCTTCTTTCCCTGTCCAGCTCTAATGTTGTTTCTGTGTTAAAATAACAAAATTGTAATTTATTAGTGTAGTGTTCTATAACTTGGTAAAATAAAATGCATGTCTGTGCTGGGTATAGTGTTGATGCCTAGAAGTTTTCTCTTCTGCAGCTCTTCTCCAGCTTGCAATGTCTTTTTCCCCTTCTCCATGTGATGTTGGTATTGAAAACAACAGAGTTTCCAGTACCACATGATGCTTTCTTAAATTGAATTCTGTTTGTGTAGTATTCTTTGGTCTGGCATTTTGAGTTTCTCCTCAGGTTTTTGAAACTGAAGTGAATGTTTCCACTGTGAGAGTAGAAGTCTAGTTACTGGTAATCTCTATTTGTTGCAGTAAATCTAATAATACATAATATCTTCACTAAAAGCTTCCAGTCAAATGAGAAAAATAAATGGAATAAAACATGCTGTGCTATTCAAATCAATGTCCAAATGCTTTTAAACCTTGAAACCTAAAACTTAATTTCCTGTTCTCGTTACCAGTTTAGTTGATTAAATTTGAAAATGACTAAGACTGGAGCAATAAATTATTTGTAGCAAAGATGTGTAATGATGATTCATACCCAAACAGTGGGAAAATTCCTTCTCTTCAGGGTACCAGTCTTCAATATTGATCCATTAAACTTCAGAAGATTTCTTTAAAAAATATATATTTTAGCAAATTGCTACCCTCAGCTTGGGCCACTGATAGCAGATCATGTGTGAGAACAGACTGTGAGAGCTTGTTTACTTAATGAAAGCACTACAAGAACATTAAAAAAAAAAGTAGTACTGGGATAACAGATATCTGGAAAAACAGCTAATTACCTCTACGATAAACAAAAATACAGTCTACAGATTTGTCGGAGTAAATGCAAGTGGAGTTTATTTAATGGAGTACGTTTTTATACTTTTTCATATCCAAATAGTTCCATGTCCTTGATGACTTAGTGCATTGTAAGTAAATGGCATCATTTACTGCAGTGGAAAGAACAGGAACAACAGGAGAGCATTAGGAATAAGAACAAAATTAATATGTATACAACTAGAAAATTATGTCAGTACTGGAAGGTCAAGTAGCAAGTGATAGGACAAGAGGAAGTGGCCTCAAGTTATGCCAAGGAAGATTCAGATTGGATATTAGGAAAAGGGTTGTCAGNTAAATTAAATTATCTATTCTATAAATTATATATTCTATAAATTAAATTTCTATTCTATAAATTAAATTAGATGATATAAGCATGTGACAGACACACTCAGTGGATTCAGTGAAGGATGCATCCATGGTAAATGGTAAATACAAAGAATCGAAGCTGATTTAGGATAATCTGAACATAGGGAGGGTTAATGGGAACCAGCAACAAACTTGTTCTACTGCAATCACAGAATATGGCAATTGTCAGTCTATGTTAATATCCTGGTTTTATTGGTTACATTTTTTTTCTGTTTTTTCCTTGCAAATATCTTGGAAACTCTGCTGTGAAAATTGGATATATTTGTAAACTAAGCAAATAATCAAAGTTTAAAAGTAAAAACAAAGCACACATTTTACAGCAATGTCACAATTGAAGGAAGAACACAGTGGTTCAGGAATGGGAGCAAGCAGTGAAGGACAGAACTGGGAATACTTGGTAATAGTAGCACTGCCAAGTATTTTACATTGTGAAACATCAGCCAGATTCTTCATTACTGAAATTAGATGTATTTCAAGTAGTCAGGTTCATCTGGCTAGCATGTCGTATTTTTGGAGATCTTTACAAGCAACAATATTCGAATTCTGCCTTTAGCTAAGCAATACTTCTCTTATTTACAGGAGAAGCAATGAAAAAAAGCCAGAATTTGATCTTGATATGCTGATGTGATTGGGAAGAATCTGTTTATTGACTTCTGTTTATGTAATGAGGCAGGGAATTTAGTCTAGAGAAATGATGTATTAGATGGGGCTACTTTAGCTCAAAAAAATTTTAATTTTATGGTGTTTAGTTGTATGTGACCTTGGGAGGAACACCAAAAAGCAGTTATAACTGCCTCTGCATCATAGTTGTTCCTTATTTCCATCTTGTTTTGGAGCATGAGTATAGTCATTGCACTTCAGCTTACTTGATGTGGGGGAGTATTAACCAGACAGCTTCTCTCACTTCTTTTGGATGGGAGAGGCCTGACAGTCACAGTAACTGTGTCAGCCATCAGGTTCAGCCTTGAATAAGTTAGAAACATACATTTCCAGTGTTCACTGAAGATAGTGCTCTGTGACAAATAGTTAAGCTTATCTCAATGCTTGTAACAAAAAATAGTACCAATCCACTATGAAACCAATTGGATAGACAATATTTGTTTTCAGAAGGGAAGAATAAAATTTTGGAGGTTTCCCCTCTTCATTTATGAAAGGAGAGTATTCTTTTGAAGTTGTCCTGATTGTTATTAATACCAGGAATCTGCTAATTCCTCTTATTTTAAAATTTTTCTAGTAAACTTTCCACTCAAATAACACATTTTCTGTAAGGAATAACTAAATATGAAACAAGATTTAATTTAATCTGTTTACTTATTAACTTCTTGGCCCATCAGTTGGAACTTGCATACATGCCCATTCACTTCTGGGCATGGATTAATTTTTATTGCAGTGGTAGTTAGCCACAGCACCTGAAAGTGAGGCCTTATTGTTTAAGGGATTATATAAATCCATAATAGATACTTCCTTTCTCAAAGAGTTTAAATCTAATTAGATGAGCAATTTAAAGCCCGCAAGGAAAATGGTTGCGAGTACATACTAACGTTGAAATATATCCAAAGGTTGCATTGGGAATGCGCGAAGGAAGGCCCCTGGCCTCAGGAGTTTACAGTCTCATTATGGAAAATGGCAAAAGTTTTTAAATTTTTGACCTGAGATGTTAATCAACAAAATGTCTTTACTGAGACAGATGGCTCTGGTTTCTGGCAACGCTATTTTTTGGTACTTGCTGTGAGCATCCTCTTTAAGATGAAATTACATTAAAAGGTTCTGTTCTTTAAGGGACTGGCAGTTTTGATTTGACTAATATTACAGTAGGACTGTTGGTTTAAATATACTTTATCTTGGAAACATGTATTTGAATTAAGTTTGGTTTACATGGGGAAGGGAGGTTTCTGATGGCTTTTTTGTTGTTGTTGTTAATGCCTGGCTTCTGGCTTACATCCAGAATGCAAACCAGTTAGCGTTTTCAGAATATCACTCCTTATTCTCTGTTTCATTTTAGTCTTAATATCGCTGAAGGAGCCTTCTGAGGCCAATATGGAACGACTTTGCCCTGGTCTTTCAGAAGAGACTTCTTCACAAGGGTCCACACGTGGTCCAAGAGAAATCGATGAAACTGTAACAACTGAATTAATTTTACCTGATGAAAAAGTAACTCAAATAGAAAGTATTCTTGATCTCTGGAGTGGAAGTCTTAAGGTATTTATTTTGTATGGAATTCTTAAAAGTCACATACAGATGTCAGTGTGTTGTAGAATAAGCATGAGTGCAGGAAAAGTTGCAGTGAAATTGCACTGGCAAATGATAGTTTTATTTTTCATTGGTTTTGTTGTGCATTGCATATAAGCATTAGAATATCTTGTTTCAGAACTTTGAAATAACTTTCTCCATTAGGGATGTTCAGTTGCTATCATTCAAAAGTTCATTATGTTTGCTAGTATTTAGAGATATAAGTGGCCTGTGTAATGGAGGGATCACTGTAAATATCTGTGTCTCCTTAACTTCTAGGTGTTTTAAGATTAAAGAAGGTTAGGGAGGAAGGAATAATTTTACTAATCGCACTGCTGTCACCCCTTTAACTTTTCAGACAAATGTTCTGACTGAATTGAAAAAATGGAGGCTTAGTTTGATTGAACATTACAAGCTTCAAATGAGAGAAGAAAAAGAGAAACAGACTGCACATGTGAGACAGCTGACCAACGAGATGGAAAACCTGAAGGAGCTGCTACATACTTATGAAATCTCTGTTGGCAGGAAAGATGAGGTGGTAGTTCAATTCAGTTTTTAAAATATCCACACTGAATTTCTGGATCCATCTCTTTGAACAAAGTTCTTCTTGCAGCAAGTAACATAAATAAGAAAATAATATATTTAGACTGTAGATTAGAAAAAGAATTACTGTTGTGAATAATGTTGTATGTTTTGCATTGTTTGTTCTTAGGTGTAGGATCTGTTGTTGGTCCTTATTTATTTCATTAAGATTACACTGGCTTACGTGAGTCCATTAACTCTCACACTTGAAAGCATTTAATTTTTCAATGACTGGATTTATTTTCCTGAAACTTTCCTGAAATGGGCATCAGTCTCCTAAATGTTACAGAGTCTCTGTTTTAGGATTCTTAAGAACTGTACATTTGTACAGATTCCTAGGATTGTACATTTGGGATCTCTGAGTTAAGCTTTTCTTCTATCAATGACATCAACAGCTTCAACATAAACTAGAATTGTGGAAATTGATATAAAATTTTGGCAGCCCAGCAACCACACAATGTAATTGAATCCTCTTGCTGCTATCCTGAATTTTTAACCTTGGACTTGAGAACACTTAACAGAGGTTGGGGGTTTGACCCCTATTTACCTTTTTTAGAAAAAATATCCACTGAAGGAGTTAAAAGATGGAGGAAGATGATGTTCTGTGTCCATTTGGAAAATAGTCTAGTCTTGCAGACCAAGTAAATATAAATGTTTTAACTTTGCAAAAACAGGATTAGTAAAATATCATTTAACTAGTACGTGTATGCAGATCTGTTGTTATTTCAGAGCATATCATTCAAACATACCTAATTCTGTGGATATTATTGTATGTCACTCATGCTTAATGTGCTAGAATTCTTAATGACACTTTGAAAACGGTGGGTTTTTTTCTGCTACCAAATAAATTATTTCTTCAGTCAATTTTATAGTTCTGTTTCCAAAATAAAATAGTTTTCAATAGAAAATTATTATTTCTACCATCTTAACAGTAAGTGGCAGTGTTTCCCTGTATCACACTGTATTTATCGTAACTGCTGGGTTTGGGCATAACCCAAAGTCCCACAGCCTCTCAAGGATTATGAATACTGTAGATTCTTGTTTTCACATTATAAACCTCACAAATGCTTTTTAGTAGCCAAAATATACTAATTAACGAGCATAGATTTAGAATAAGACTTCTAGCGTGTATCAGCAAGTATGCAATAGCAAAAGCTGGTGTTCTATGTTAGTGTATGACACTTTTTCAACAAAAGTGATTATATTAATTTCCTCTGCTTTCTATTTTCTTATTGATTTGTTGATAATTTATGCAAATTTACCTCTAATTTTAGATAAATGTTTTGTTACTTATAAAGCTGAGACTATTCGATTATTCTGAAACTATAAAAAGTTAAAATCAGTCATGTTTAAGCAGAGAAAAGTAACTGATACTAGATCTATGAACCTTATTATGAATACCTCATTCTTAAAAATCTAGAGATGGATCTTTTTTAAATTACATCAAATACATCAAATTGAACTTTTTTTCTGACTTTGGTATTTTTAACGCCTTAAAGAAACCATCCTTTCGCCTCATAATATTTCATTAAAAATTCTGAAGATTGACTGAAGCAGTTTGTATGAAATTCTGTACTGAAACAAAGTAGGTTTTTTTACTATTTTCTAGATAATTTTGTTGATTAAAGGGTAAATTTTGTTTTAAGTATTGTTCGTTTAATTGATGTATGTTCAATTATTGCACTTAATGTATGCAATATAACATATTAAGACATGTTAGCGTATAACATCATAGAATAGTGTTCTTCACAATCCTTATGTGGTAGTTTGAAATAGCTTTACTCCCATGAGTCCCAGTATTGGTTGCTATTGCCCACTGGAGTTGCTCGGATGTGACTGGTAGCAGAATCTAGCTTAAGTAGTTAGGCAAAAATATAGAGAAATACTTGTTGATTTGGTGTACCTAATTTGCATCATGCCTGGACTAATTTTTAATCGGGTAACCTCAGCTATTTCTGTATACTAATTAAAACATACTTAGAGATTGATGGTAAAAATCGCTAGGCCATCTTGCCTCTCAAGTGTTTTGATTGCTATAGGACTATATGGCTAACACTACTTATGATTTTTCTGGTTCTTTGCAATTTCTTAGCTTGTTTATTCTGTTCAGACAATTGAATAAGCTTTCTGCAGGTAAATAATTTCTTTACACTTCAGTTATATTAAAATTTTGATTTAGTGCATTAAGTTTTCCTAATCAAAATTGTCTTTGAAAATAAGTAATTCTTCTGAACTTCTGCTACAGTAACATTTAATTATAAGGAAGTAGCACAAAAGGCTGCAGTTGCAGGATGAAATAACAATTCAGTTGAACTTTTCCTAAAACTACACAGTTAAAGTGTTTACGTACCACAGTCTGAGTGTTGAAGCCCCAGGAATTTTACTTTTGATTTGAACTCTTGATTATTCTTCTTGATTAGAGTAAGGGGAAGATTCAGTAGAAGGCATCTGTTCAAAGCAAATGCTTTAAGTGAAAAATAACTGATACATAAATTACATTCTATTTGACCTTACAAAGATCATAGCTATTGTGTTAATAAATATTTTTGCAGGTGATTACTAACTTGGCCCAAGCATTAGAGAGACAAAAGGAGAGAACAGAGCTGATGAGAAAGTTTATGTTGTGGCGAATTCAGCACGTTAATGCCAAACAAGAGGTATGTGTGCAAAATAAAAATGAGATTAAAATGAAACCTCTGAACTCAAAAGGGTCAGAGTTGCTGCTGTTCCTGTTACAGTTTGAAGAAATGACAGTGTTTCTATTTTGATATGTTTGACAATGTCAAATAGCTGTTTGAAAATATCAGTTCTCAAATGCTGCTATTGGAATACTCTGGGATGGGGAAAAAAATCAAACCTATGTTTGTCTTATATTACGCCAATTACTGTGATCAGCTCACAGCAAATCACCATAGTTTACATATCTGCATTTTGAAGTAGATGCCAAGGGAATCTCTATCTAAATTTCAAACACTTTATGTTTGAATAGTGGTGTGATGCAGTATCATATTTTCGGAGGAAGCCACTTTCACAATTAAACTTTTGCTGCCCTGTTTTCTTGTGTTGGCAAACCTTGAAGTAGCTAAGAGCTAGTCACGCACAAAATATTGGACATTGCATCAGGCATCTCACAGTAAACAGTCTACTAAGTGAATTATGGCAGAAAAGAAGGATCCCATGTCAAGACTGCAAACCTTTCCCATTCCAGACTGTTAAAAAGGAAAATCTGTATTCAGAGTCTTTGTTCATTCATGACTAAACTCAAGTTCTTCGATGCTATCCAAAACTGCTGATTTGCAGAGGGGGATAGCCTTTTTCCTTTTCCTTCTCTCCCATCTTAGAATTTATTAATTATTAGGAGTCTGGTTTTTACTCATCTCTTTTTATTTTTTCTGATTTTTTTCTGACAAAAAACAATGCTGAAACACATTGTCTGGTGAATATTTTGAAGCAGGGTAGAATAAAAGAGTTGTCTTACAGCCGTTTTAAAGCATCCCGAAGTCTAAATTTATTTTAAAAGGAGGCAGTTTATGCTAATCATCTGCCATCTTTGCAACTGCAGGTTTTATATGATTCCGTCAGCGAATCAAAATGTGCCACATAATCATTAAATGGCTTCACACATGCATGGTTACACCGTGTGTAAGGTTGTTGTTCAAGCGCTGTTAAGCTAAGAGTAAAAACTGTTTTGTGTAACCTAGGAGTTCGCAAAAGTGGCTTCTCATACATGGGACAGTGACACTGTGTGACATGTGCAGGAAGAAATGTTTTCCTGCTGATGCTACCACTTCACTGCGGCATGTGTGACTCGGTTTAGGCATTCCCACTGTGGTCTGTGTAACGGATTGTAAAACAATCATCCACACTCTTCTTGAGTACTTAAATTTTTAGGAAATCTGAACTTGCATATGATGTAGTTATATTTGTTTCCTAAGGAATATGCAAATAGAATAGCAGACAAACAATACCGGACAGCTTTGTTGAAGAAAGTATGGGCAGCGTGGCGCTCTCTTAGTGAAGAAAAATGGAAAGAAAAAGTAGCAAAAGCCTGTCAGTTAAGGGCAGAAGATGTCTGTGTCCAACTCACCAATGATTATGAAGCCAAAATTGCAGAGGTAAGATAAGGTTTCATTTCTTGATACTTTCTCTCCTTCACTCCCCTGCCCCCTATCCCTCCGAAGTGTCTCTTTCTCAGCAAACTTTAAAAACATTCTGCATGCCAGCAGAACAGAGCTCCCAGTACATAAGAAAATCTAAGATACCTACTGTGGTTTCTAGATGTAACTTTTTTTTCTCTACGTCTGATGTAAAATGTTGCTGACCAGCATGCACAGGTGAAGTAAATTCTTGCTGGAATGAGATCTGTATTTGCCCACTAACAGGGATGATACTACTTTTCTAAGAACACCCTTTTAATATTGGCTATGCATTTTGAGGTCTAACTGAAGAAGACAATAGAAATAGAAGACCGCTATTATTATGAATGATCATGATGAGTACAATACTTCTTTCCTATAATAGCTACTCTGTTAAAGGCTTGATTTAAGTTCAGTTTTGCGTACAATTTGCCAGTTAAGCTTGTTAAAGAATTTTCAGAGCTTAAGGTAGAGTTATTAATGTGCACATTGGTGCACAGTAAGTAAATAAATTTTTAAAATACATATTTTTAAAGCTCTGTATTTTAACAAGAAATAAAATCTAGACTTTTAGGAACAGGCTGACCAAATGTGGCTTAGCAGCACAGAAACAGTAAGTAGTGAGTTACGAAGGTAACTTAGTCTGTCTTTTCTCAGTATTTGTAGTTTTATACAGTAGCTAGAAAAGAGATTGCTGACGACAATTCAATCTGTGCTGAAATAGTTTTCTGGCACCACTTCATCTTCTCTTGAGCAATTTCATGTTCCTGCAGAAATCCAGCTTGTGATGGTTGCCTAACTTCTAAAACACAAAAGCATGCAAGATAAAGTGATGCTTAGCTGGTTGGGTGGGGTCTGGCAGACATTTCAAATGCACTCTTGTCCTTGGCATGCTCTGGTACAAATAATGTGCTATAGTACAGAGAAATCACAAGTAGCTGTTTATCTCTGGTGAACCAGAGATTTTGAAGTGAACATGCCTATCTTTGTAAACGTAGTGACTTGTAAAGCTAACTGAGGAATATGTTTGTATTTCACATTTGGAATTACAAGACAGCTGTTTCCTTATTTTCTTTTGTAGCTAACTGCTGCTTTGGAACAGACAAAAGCTGAGATTCTGCAACTGCACAGTGAAAGAGAACATTATGAAGACACCATGAAGAAAGCCTTTATGCGTGGTGTATGTGCTTTGAATCTCGAAGCGATGACTATGTTTCAGAGCAAGGACAGCAGGACAGATTCTGGTCAGTATGAAAAGCAGCTCTAATCTGGTAGTGTGTGAGGGTTTTGTTGAGTTTGTTTGGGTTTTTTTTTTTCATTTGTTTTAAAGGATTCCACTTTTTCCCTATTTTTTAATTTGTTTTAATATGAGGACATGTTGCAATACATAGTTTAGCAAACTCTTATTGCTTTAAAAAGTCCTGTTGAATATGTTGAGAAATATTCTGATGCTGGACTTTGTACTGCTGTACCCTGTTTTCCCAAAAATAAGACAGGGTCTTATATTAACTTTTATTCCGAAATATGCGTTAGGGCTTATTTTCAGGGTATGTCTTATTTTTCCATGAACAACAATCTACATTTATTCTTGAACACAAAAATCAACATTTATTCAAATATAGTCATTTCATTGCGTTCTGGAACATCATCATAACTCTCTAACTCTGAATTCCATCATGAATTTCTTGTGACTCTATTTCCTTTAGAACCAGTGGTCCCAATTCCTCATGTCTAGCGACAGTGTTTTCCAAAATGAACACCTCTTGTCTGTGGAGCCTGCTCATAGCACATTGGCAACACAACTGTCAGTTGTCTGTCAGGTGCCTGCTTTTCTTGGTGAAGTCTCTATTTGTCCTGCTGCATTCTATTGCAAATTAATTTTACTTTTTTACATGTATAGCTGCCTGGACAGTATTTAAGTTGACTTTTTAAATTACCTGTAGCTAGGGCTTATTTTTGGGGTAGAGCTTATATTTCAAGCTTCCTCACAAATCCTGAGAAAAGTCATGCTAGGGCTTATTTTCTGGGAAACGGGGTAGTTGAAAGGTGGAACATGTTCTCTTCTTTCTGCCTTGCTGTGAGGGTGGTAGCCTGCAGCTGAAGGCAGAACAAGAAGCCAGGGATGGTAAACTTCTTAAAATACTGTGGAAGATTACCCAGAATTCTGTCAGCACACGGGTTATGGGAGGGAGAGGGGGAAATCCTGGAAAACCCTTATTTACTCTTGGGAACCTCAGTGTGCAATGAATCTGCTTTTCCCAGACAGCTCTCAGCTCTCCATTCTTTCTTAATCTTTCCTTTTAATGCAAAAAGGGCAAGTAAGTCTCCCAGGTTCTGTATTTAGTTGGAGTTCTGTGCCAGAAAAGGAAACACCAGTCTAATTATATCAGCAGCACACTCTTACTGATGCAATGAAATCACCCCCTCAGAGTGAGCCAATCTGTAGCTGTAGAAGCATAATCATGCTGGTGCAGCATTCTACGTTACAGAGAAAATAGCTGTGCCAGCAGGAATGTCACAGCTGTACGTGTGGTTTAACAATCAGCTGTACTGGCAGCAGTTGTTAATGGCACTAGACAAGTAACTGCAGTGGCTAATCTTAACAATCTTACACCAGAAATTTCTGAACTACTTCAGAGAAGTTCCTCCCAAAGATGTAGATACGAAGAGGAAATAAAAACCTGAAGAAGCTGTAAGAGGGCACTTACCTGAGCAGCTGTCTGAGCCTGTTAAACATAAGCAGGATTTGTACAGTTGCTTAGGAAACTAGAATATGACATTGGCTAAGTGCAGTAGCTATGTGCTAGTAAAAAAACATAGGATCAGTATTTGGGGAATGCTAAGAATGAAGGATTTGTCAAACGATACTGAGTTTGGGAATAAAATTACAGGGCATTTCCCAGGTACTTTATTTTTCACTGTGTTATAGATTAAGAACTACTCTCTCTTGAAGCTTTATCTTAAATTTCTTTTTTTATTGTTTTCCAAAAATATGCAACAGCCAGTGGGTCTCCAAAATAATGCTGAGTATCTGAGTGGTGTGAAATAGGAAAGCATTGTTGCTATAAACCTGTAAAGAATAGGGTAAGTATGGAGGAAATGAGGAAAACTGGGCTCTAGAGCTGCCATGACCAGCCCCTGGGATTCATGGACCAAACATTTTGCTTGTTTTTTGCTGTGAAGCAGAAGCTTATACTCTGCACAAGCACAATACCTAAAGATTTTGCTGTGCTGGACAACACTAGGGTGCTTGTACCCAACTTTTTGGATGTCCATCATCATACTTTTTAATTTCCTGTAGTTACTGTAGTCTTCATTAGGCGTGATAACATCTCATAGTTTCTGTTGTCCTAGGTCCCGTGCCTGTTGTCTTCTCCCACTGCCTTTCTTACCACCTTCTCCCCTGCCCCAGGCATGGTATCTCTTGCTACAGCCAGGCAGTGCTTTTAATGAATTTAGTTACATAATTATTTAATATGGTTGTACATCCATTTATTTACATTCTTCCTCGGGTATAACAGAACAGTGATCAGGACATCAGGGGACTCCAAACATCAGATTAGATGGTTATTGTGATTTGTTCTAGTCTTGAAATCTGTGGACATTGAAACTTCCATGTGCCAGAGTCCGTCAGTGATTATGTATTTACGTGAGCACTGCAGTGCCACCTACTGGCATTCGAAATAAAAGCAGAATTTGGTCCCTTTACAAATTAATTCTTGTTAGATTACTATAATGTATATTTAGTATACATACAATATACAAATAACATACATATAGTATACATTATAAAGTGGGTTATTAATAGTGTGCAAGTATCACAACCTTAATGGGTTCATAACAACATAGATTGTCTAAAATCTATCTGGCTGTTTTACTGACAGATTTTTAATAATTATTATTAAGATTCTTTTTAAACTATTTATTTAAAGGAACATTGAAGCCACAAGAGTTCATGACTTTAAAAAGCCTGACACTGTAACATAGTAACTTAAGTAACACAGTCAGATCTGACTGGTCTGTTACTACGTGTTTGTCCTGTCTATGCTTAAGCTTAATGTTTGTGTGCATATATATGTACAAAATGCACATTCTGGCTTACTTTTGGTCTTGAAATCTTTGAGAATTGCACTGATTTGAACTGCCTTCCTTATATTTTTCACATTCACTTCGAGACAGAAAAAGCACACAAACAAAAAACCATGAACTACCACTTGGTGTCACTCTAGTCCCTGGAATGAGCAAAGTTTCCTTGCCCTGGAGCTGCTGCCAGCATCATCTGCTTCAGAAATAGGAGAGTAAATAAGAATATCTGCTTCCTTTAAGGAAGTTTGTATTCTGAAGGAAGAAGCTGAAACTGCTTGGAAAAAATACTGAGTATAGGTCTGAAGATCTGACCTTCCCAGGATGTCTGCATTGCATGACAAATGAATCCTGGCTGGATGTTGCACAAGCCCAGGCTTAGCCAGCTGGTGGGGGAAGATGGGGGCTCTAGGGTGCCCACAGATCGTCCCAGCCCTACAGCTGGGATGTGGCCAGTGTCCAGCCATTATATGTGGAGACAAGGTGCTGCTGAGCATGATTGAAATTGCAGTACCTTCTCAGGAAAGTTAAAATAACGCCTTATTTTACTGACACCCCCTTAAGGATCTTCCACCCACACGGAAGCCCAGAGTGGTCTATCCATGTTCTGCTACTCTCTACCTGAGCTGGTTGTTAGTGTAAGAGCAGCTCTTGCACACTGGATTTAGTATTGTAAGCAGTACGGAGAACCTCAGTTCTTTGCACCATGTGTGACAAGTGCCAGAGGGATGCAGAGGCAAAGCACAGAAACAAGGCTCTTGGAAAGTATTATTTCCAAGCATCTGAAAAGGAGAGGTAAAATACAGGAATTTTTATGTGTCTCTCTCTATATATATACACACTTATAAAGAACAGGCTGATCCTTTTAATTAGATTATACAGAAATCCCAAAGGAATAGTAAAATTTTTACTGTGACTTATCTCTTTTCTTTCTTTCCCATAGGGTTTGCTAGATTATGTGTTGATCCCATTACTTTGTGTTTCTAATAATAGATGTAGGAGGCAGGAGAAATTATAATGGTACCATTGTTGCAGGAAGGCTACCTTCTTCACAAAATCCGCCCTCACCTCCACCTCCACCAGCAACTACTCTTCAGCTGGAAGACATGGTAAGCGTGTAGCTGAAACAGAACTGTTTGACAATATAATTATAATTTCGTAGTGACAAAAATGAACTTCATTGGAAGGAATTTGAGGACAGTCTAGGCATAAAAAGGAACTTATGGGTATGTTCAGACTGTGTTGTGTAAGTGAAGTGACTGGGGCAGAGCTGCTGTGGCTTGCTGTGCTTTCATTATGCTCTGGTTTTTTATTTTAGTGGAAATGCATTAGACTAATGAAGACAAGGTCAATATAATAAGCAGAATTTTCTCTTCAGGGTTCTTTCTGGGAAAAAAGCTGTTAAGAGTTTTTTGCAAAAAAAAAAAAAAAGACACCTGAGCTTAATATAATCTGAAAAGAAGAAAAGCTGGCTTGACTTGAAGCTTCTTTTTTAAAAGTGTAACACATAGAGACACTGAGGGAACTCGGCTTATTGTCTTGTCATGTCAGCTTAGCCAGATCATTATCCAGCTTAAATGTTCCAGACCTGCCCTGGAGCCATGCTGAAGATGTTGCCACTGTAAAACAATTTCACACTGAAGTATAGGTTAGAAAAGAGAAGATGGGGCTGCCTCTCTTCCTGATTTCTCATTATAATAGTATCAAATGTTATTCACGCTATTTCTACAATTTTTAGACTAATATTTTAAAGTTAGCCAGAAAACAGTAAGAACTGGAGATAAAATATCTGCGAAGAGTTTAAATTTAGGATAATTAGAATAGTAAAAAACCTGACTACCTAAAGAGTAATAAAACTGATTTTCTAGAAAGTTGTGTTAATTCTTTGTGAACTCTCGTTTCATTCACAGTTTTCTACCCACCTGGGTCATGCAAGCACTTCTCAGACCAGGCTGGACTCAGATTCTCCAGCAATTGTCACTAGCACAGCTGCAGGATCTGGTGTGGCATCAGCTCAAAAACTGGTAACGTGCTAAAGTTTCCTTTTTTTTTTTTTTTTTAAGGCATAATTATAACAGATACTAGCTTTGATATCAGTATTTCCACATTTTTCAGAGCAACACAAGGATGATTTGAGGAAACTGCCACTAGTTTCCTCAAATGTGAAGATTGCTAGTGAAGACACTAGCTTGCAAATGCTGATTAATGTTACAGAAACCCATTTATATTAGGAGCAATTTTAAATTATTTTTGGAGGGGGAAGTCACAGAATGAAGAATAGAAGAGTGCATGTACCCTTAAGTATGGCTCAATAGGAACACTTTGTGTTTCACATGATAGCGTTTTGTTCCGGAAAGAATATGCTTTGCTTTTAGCATCCTGCTGTTTGAAATGTGTCTGTCATTCCCTCTTCCGTATTTGTTTCTATACTGTCCTTTTTACTTTTCTCCACAGTCTTCTGCATTGCTCTCCTTTCTTTTTCCGCCTGATATAGTTTGCTACCAGCTGTCAGAGAAAGATGCAGCATTTTACTGCATGGAAGCTTTTTTATATCTGTGCTGTCACTGCTAGGAAGACTTTCCAGGGTGATGGAAGTGCCCACAGCTGTCACTCAAGTATGCAGCAGTGAGCAAAGACAAACTGTCCGTGCTGCTTGTTGTCAAATTAGCCTTACTCCCCTCAGTATAGAACTCACTTGCTTTTGAAATGCTGTCTCATGCTTAAGAGTGGAAAAAGATGGAATAAACCAGGTTGCAACTAGCTGGAGCAAATTCAGTCTCACATAGCATAACTGGGTTACCTGCAACATCCCATATTCTGTTTAGGCATGTGGCTGATTAAGCAGACATACTAGAGCATTGTAAATATTATGTTTAGCATTTTTTACCAACTAATACTTAATTTATTTGTAGCCTGTGGCGAAAGTAATAACAGCTGCTCGACAGAAAGCAGGAAGAACAATCACTGCTCGAATCACAGGCCGAGCTGATGTGGGACAAAAAGCCAGAATTTGTGGTAGTTTAGCAGTGATGGGAGTTGTTCCACCCATGAGTTCCATCGTTGTTGAAAAACATCACCCAGTCACTCAGGTAAGTCAGAATTACATTTGTATTCTTATTGCAACACATGTGGTGGTAGTTTAAAGAAAAATGATGCCTATGAAGAGATATTAAATAAGGCTCAGACTTGAGTCCTGTTTAAAATAACAAACAGTACTGTCTTTGTGCTGGGTAGAAGGTGAGGAGAGGAAGTAAGTATTGGCACTTTAATCTGTTTGTCTTGTTTCTGCAGTTGTTATTTCAGAGGTATAGTAGTTTAGGCTGTCTCTTTCTTGGCCAGCTCTTCTGTGAGTCTTCCTCTTCGCAGAAGTGTTCAGTCCATGCAGCAATGTTTGGTGTCATCACCATGCAACCACCACTTAAAGACAAGCTTAATGGTGTATAGCCGGAAGAGAGACTGAACCAGAGGTGATAGAGATATAGATTAGATTGAAAGGCTGAGCGTAGCAAATTATTGCTGAAAAAAGTAGAACATTTGTCCGAAGGCAATCATATTTGTGAAGCCTGCTGCTTGTTGTGGTTTGAGTCATATCCATCACATTTATCCTGAAGAAAACACTGAAATAAGTCCATTAATAGGGTATGAAACCAGTATACAAAAATACTGTAAACAGTGTCTTAAATGGCCTAGGCAATTGCTACACTTTTAGACCAATCTGAGTAAAAAATGGTTTTGACTGGAAGTGTATGAAACAGTTGAAGATGATCTTTTATGTTTTAACCTGTAAAGTAGGATCTGAGTTTCCTCTGTGCTATCTGGAAGTCCAGTTTCTCTTCAGTGATACTGCCAGAACAAGGAAAACTACATCAAGTCCTTTAATTTGAGCTGAAGATACTGGTAACTTTCTGTCTGAGGGATGTTCTGCTCTCATGCACTTCCTGCAGTGAAACAGAGCCCTGTGGTAGGCCACACACAGCTTTCATGAATTTAGGCTCCTGAGCAGAAGTTTTTATTTAAATTGAATGTCCTTAGTGAGTTAGAGGTTTGGTGTGAGACTTCCTTCATGAAGAACAATTTATGGATTCAGACTGTTTGACTAGCGTGACAGGTACTTGAACTACTGTACCAAAAATTGACTTCTAGAAATGTAATAAATGTGACAGTCACAGAGATATTTCGTATACTCTTTCTACAAATAAATGCCTAAGTCCGAAGTCAATCAAATTGATGTATTTCTCTTGAATTAATCTGACAGGGGAAAGAGTTTACCTTGATTAAAAGCAGAATTACTGGTATTTATTACAGTAAGATGGCTAGTTTTTGGGGGAGATAATTAATTGTTGTTAAATAAATGCAAACCTTTTCCTTTCAGAGACCAGATACCTTTCAGAGACTTCCTCGTAGCAAATACTGAACTTCAAAAGGAATTATGATTAAATTAGCACTACAGGAGAATTCTGAACAATTTGGTAAAAAAGCAACCAAACCATCCCTGAAATAAAATTGAGGTGGTAAAAGCTCAGAGTACATAGTTAATTGGAAGTTTAGTACTTTGTTTTTAAAAGTATATTACAGATAAGGAAGGAAAAATATTACTCATTCTGTTAAAGTAACCTGTTTTGTTTTTTTTAACTCTATCTCAGTTTGCTGGGTTGCAAATCTTTCTTTTTAAACTACAGCTCACTTAGAGCTATTTTTATGGAAATTTAAGTGTTGATGTATCTGATTACTTTTCAGCAAACCATATCCCAAGCCACTGCTGCTAAATATCCTCAAACCATGCTCCATTCTTCTGGTTCTACCACTGTGAGACCTGCAGGACAAGTTGGGCGAATGCTTCAGGGCCAAACTCATACCAGTGTTCAGTCAATAAAAGTTGTTGACTGAGTTAATATCTTTCTCACCAGTGAGGGTTTTCATCAAGGTACAATTTAAACCTTTTCCCAGTCTTTTCGTATTTGATGTAGCAAGGCCTGAAGTATGTATCATGTTTTTAACTTTTTCTAGAAAAATTGATTTTTAAAGTAAAAGTGCTTTTATAGTAAATAACTGAAGGGGGATAAGAAAACTTGAAATGTTGTTCTACCTCCAGGCTGTGTGAGAACTTATTTTATTAAGATAAACACATTTTATTTAAGGAATCTTTTGCACGCTTTTAAATAAAGGATAGAATGTGTTTTTTGTCTGAATGGCTTTGTTTAGTTCTAATGTTACTATGTCTATTTTCAAGTGAAAATTTAATTTATCTTTGTTACACATGTTTTTAGTTGCTTATGCAACTAAATGTAGTTGAGATGCATTTTAATGATATCCTACAACATCATACCGAAATGAAGAATAACAAGGTTGCAGCATTCACACCCTGGGTGCGACTTGGACCACATGAGGTACTAGATCTGTCAAGTTGTTAAACTTTCTCGTTTTCCAAGCTAATGTTGCAGAACTTGATGCCTACCTGTCAGTAAGAATTTGTGATTTTAAGTCCCTAATTCCAAAACCAGAGGATTTACTAGTCTGTTCTTCGTATTCCTGTGGTGCTCTGCAGCTGTGTCAAAACAGGTTTCACACAAGAGGTCAGTTAGGAGTAAGACTTCAGACTAAGATTCAAATCATCATCTTTTCATTACAAACAGTAAGATTTAGTACAAAATAATGCTAGCTATACATAGACAAGGCAATTCAATGCTTTCATTACGTCATAAAACTACTGCTGTTTTCTTATAGAGAAGACTACAAAGATAGACATTTTACATAATTTTTCAGATGTAAAATATACTCAATGAGAAACCATGTTCAGCAAAATACTACCGAATATTAATTCAAGATATGACCAAGAAATAGGTAAATAAATGCTAAATGTGTTGAATATTAAATATCAGATGTTCTTTTTTGAGTATGTATACAAAGTTTATGCCATTGTAGAAAATTCTGCAGCCAGCCACACGTGGTTTTAGATAGTACTTTTTTGTGTATTTTCACTACATAAGTCAAATACTGAAAAGGAAAGACTTGTCCTAATCCTGGCACTAATTAAACAAGAGAAAAGCCCTCTTCAGACAGGAACACTATAATCCTAACAAGACTCTATAAACATCTAAATCCTGAATGAGACCTATTTATGGAAGTGTTGATTTATACATATAATTTTCACTTATTAAATTTAATTTCTTTCAGGTAGAAAACATCTCATTTACATTTCATGTCAAACACAGAGTAGCTTAATTTGCAGTTCCAATACAGAATTAGTTTATCAATGTTATCTACAACCAGGTGTAGAAATTGTATGGGGAGTGGTTCTTGCTTAGCAATATTGTCATAAATCACCAGCAGGCCATTCACTCTTAAATTCTTTAAACAATATTATAGCAAGCATATGAGAGAAAAAAAACTAACCAGTATTTCAAGAGTGCAAGTTTTTCAAGCTGGGAAAAAGTCATACAACTTCAAAATAGGTTTTTGTTTCCAGAAAACGTATTATTTGTATTTGAAAGTCACTTTCCACCTGCTGTGTGATTCCATGATATATGCCATGTTTTACCGATGAACTCATGAAATCACACATTTTCTGGAGTCCATGTCAGCACTCCTTGCAGCTCTGATCTTCTCTGTGAAGTAAGAGGAGGAAACGCTTGAAATGTTCCACTTTTTACAATGTCAGACTAATCTAACTGAAGGATCGTCAATCACGTTTTAATGTTGTTAGCAGGACTAAGGAGGGAAGCAAAGTTTGTGCATTTCTATCTTCCTTTAGAAATCTCACCTTGCACCTAAACTCTCTCTTCCTCAAGCAACCTCACCCCCTTTCCGAGCAAGGGCAGGTTCCCAGAAAGGCAGAGATTGCCCCACGTCCCCAGCAGCAGCACAGAGGACACTGTTAGGTGCTCTGTACACTGCAGCACAACTTACCAGCTAAAGACTGAAATCCTGCTTCCACCAGATCTTCGTAGATGTGCTTGACAGGATTCTGGTGAGCCAGCAATATGCCGTGTAACCAGATGAGCAACATTCTGTTTCCGTGTTCTTTATAGCTTTTTCTCCCTATGCAATACACAAAGTATTTGTTGCATATGGTGGTAACAATGTATTTTGTGCTTTTGCCCTTCTGGAGTTCTGAGAGGGTTTAAAACATACTCATTTGCTTGTATTTCTTTTCTCCCCTAGAAGCAGAAGTAACACTGAGGTTTACAAAGGTTAAAAAAGCCCCAAACAAAAATTCTAGTTTTATCCTAAGGCTACTGTAAGGAGGGGGAGGGGGAAGCTAATACATCTTAAAATTAATTTTTTCCTTTCATTTTTGCTCGATGTGTGGAAATATACTCTGGAATAGTAGTAAACACAATGCGTGCTATAGAAACATTGCTTTCCCAGTACTTGAGATGCCTGAAACCAGAAACTTGTGTTTCATGGCAGCTGTGAAGACAGAGTGTGAACAATGTCTTCGTGTGTCACGAGGTTCCCCAGGTCCTCACTTTGCAGCGTGACCTGCAAGACCACTCCATGCTGCTCACTGCCTCTGGTTTTGATTTCTAAAGATGAGGGTTCCTTCAAGCCAAGAGGGAGAACTGGCCTGTACTTCTACAGCACCACTTCCGAGGAACCAGGGATGAGGCTTCTATCTATTCACTGCTCTTTTTCATAATTTAAATAAGAACAGCGTGGCCAGTACATATCTGTGATACCCAGTTTAAAAAGCGACTCTGCCTTGTGTTTTTTATAGCTTATAGATTATATCTGTTGTTACCTGTCCATTGTTCTTCAATAGCTTTAATTTGTTCATCTGTGAACTTCCAGCACTGTGCCAGTTTTTTCCATTCCTGGGGTTTTAACTGGTTGTATGCTAGATTCCACAGGGCAGAACGGATTTGCTTGGTCTGTGTACTATGATCTTGTTTGAAAGACAAGCCGAAGTCTGACCCACCATCACTATCAGCTAGATTTTCCTGAAAAAGAAACCAGATGTTAAACTTTTTACTGAAACTGGGAATGTTTGCTTAGCAAGCAGTGAATAATGTGTCCTGTACAGCCATACATAGCTACTGACAGGTGATTTGCTCAGTGCAGGAAAAGGAACCATTTTTGGCTATTAGAGCTCTTTCAAAGATTGTCTTAGCATGGGTGGTGTTATTACAGTCTTAAACAGAACAGAAACAAAGCCCTCCCCTGTCTATTGCTATGTCTTATTGAGTTAAATGCAAAATAAACCACTTTCTTTCTGTGGCACTTGATACACAAGAGCAAGTACTACGCTAGCATTGCTGTGTTCCTTGGCTCTCTCTGCTTTGTATGTCGTGTTTTGAACACGGTTGGGTTTCAACCACAGTTCTTACTCTCCCTGAGAAGAGGCTTGCAGCACTGGCGTGGCACTTGCTCAAGCCGTTCCTGCCTCTGCCCTGTCAGCTCTGCTCGGCTGAAGTGGGACTGCCAGGTCAGCTGATGGCAGCATGGGCCATTTGGTTTAGGTTGCAGAGTCCTATTCAGCAAAGTGCCTGAGCACCTGTAAGCATGTGCAGATTGAACCTGGATCTAGTTTTATTGCCTGCATAAGCAAAATCAGGTAGATGCCAAAACCACAAGCATTTTATCCTCCAGATTAAAAGCGATTTTGCTACCGTATTAATGGCTCACCTGGAACAGGAGTGATGAGGTTGCGTCTTTGGGCACCCCTGCAAAAGTCATGTCTAGCAGTGATTTCAGCACCCGCAGCGTGGTGCCAGGGAAAAGCCTCACTGCTAGTGTAGGTATGGTCAAACTACTTTGATATTTCATCTTTTTTACATGCTAGTCCTGTTTCAAACAGGAGGTTGGTCCAGGATTACAAAGCAGATACCAAACAAAGAAGGAAATGGCAGCATGCCACACTTGAAAAGTGCTAAGCAAAAATTATTCCATTCCAGATTAAAGTCAGAAAAATACAAGAGGGTTATTTCCTAACTTTATAAGAGTCTTGCAAGAAAAAAAAAAAAATCTTAGTTCAATTAGCATTGTCACATATGTTTGATTCCATTTTTCTGGTGCAGACTTTATTTCATGCTTTCTGACACATGCAAGGTAAGGTTTAGGACATTCCACAGGACAGCTTCAGGCTCTCCCTGGTTTAGTGTTTCTCTTCTGAGGTTTAAAATTTTAAAAATAAATAA
>VWYH01006991.1:28521-40447 GCA_013399365.1 Pampusana beccarii | reverse complement strand
GGCGGCAGACGGGCGGCAGGAGCCCCCCCGGCCGGGCCCGCTCCGAGCCGCCGCCCCCGGCCATGCCGTGTGCGATGAATGAGCCCGAGCCGCCGGCCGCGCCCGCCTTGTACCGGCCGCCCCGCCCCGCTCCCCGCCTCCCGGGAGGCTTCTTCCTCCTCCTCCTCCTCCTCCTGTCCTGGCCCTTCCTCCAGCCCCCAACCCCTTCCCTCTGTTCTCACGCCCCTCCGGCCCCATTCTTCCTCCAAGTCTCATCTGTTCCCATCCCTTATCCCCTCATCCCTTATCCCCCCATGCCCTATCCCCTCATCCCTTGTCCCCTCATCCCTATGTTCTCCCATCCCTCATCCCTTCATTCCTCCACCCTTTAACCCCTCATCTCTCAACCCTCTATTCCCCTATCCTTCATCCCTCCATTCCCATTCGTCTATTCCACATCCTTCATCCCCCTATTATCTCATCCTTTCGTCCCTCCATACCTCATTCTCTCATCTCTCCATTCCCTTGTCCCCTCATCCCTAATCCTTCCATTCCCCTATTCCTCACCCCTTCATCCCTCCGTTCCCACAGGTTTGGTTGTGCCAGTGCCATGTCACCACAGCGACAGCCACCAACTCCGCTCCGCTCAGGCCACCGAGGTTCAAAGATCACCCTCAGATGTGCTGCGAGATGGGGCTGCACAGCGGGGCCAAGCCAGCAGGGCCAGCGTGGCACCCAGTGCCATCGCCTGGTTGCCACTTGGAGCTGCACTTCCATGGGGACAGGGACAGGCAGGGACAACAGGCCGGGGTGACAAGCAGCTGGCACCAAGCAGGGACCTGGGGTGCAGCAGAGCCCGAACGGACGCTGGGGACGAGTGGGGCTGGAAGTCCCTGGCGTGGAGCCATGTCACAGCAGCTTCGGACACTCCCCGGTTTCAGGAGCACTGTGCTGGTGCCACCGTTGACTCATAATTTCCGTCCCCTCGTACAGTGTGTGCGGTGGGTTCCCCCTGCGCTGTTGTACGTCACAGCCACAGCGTCACAGCTCCTGTTGTGCCAGAGTGGAGGGGACTCCCATGGTGGCATGTGCCTGCCCCGGAGGGATGGGGCTCCCTGGGGACAGGGTGATCTTGTCCCCTCAGCTCCCCATTGTGTCTGGCCCCAGCGCTATTGCTTCGCTCCCTTTGTCCCAGGGGCTCCTCAGCTCCTGATGCTTTTGGCATTCCTGTCCTTGAGCAAAGCACCGAGAAACTGCCTCCTGGGCAAACGCGGCTTTAGGGGAACAATGAGCCACTCTTTGTGCTGGAGATTGTGCAGAAAGCCTGCAAATAGGTGTAGCATTGCCTTACATGTGAATTAGGAGAAGTAGAAAACCCAGAATTTCCCTGGATTAGGAGGATTTTCTCCCCCAAATCTGGTATTGCACAATTTCGGGGGGTGGATTTTAGACCTTCCTCCCAAGCAGACACTCCGGGGGACCCTCACAGTGCTAAATGAGCTGCCAAGGGCTGATCCCCATGGGGATGTTGGTGCAGCAGCTCCCGCCAGGCTTGGGGTCCCCAGGGACCCACGGGTGGTTGGGTCTGGGCCACTCGCAGGGTCCCCCATGGCACCAGGACCAGCCCAGTGTGATGATTTTGCAGGCAAAACCACAGCTCAAATACTTCTCTGATGGTGATGCTACACCAACCTAGCCTCAAATCCCTGAGCTGGGGACACCATCGGGGTCTGGAGGTGACTCTTCAGGGGTTGGGACCCAAATGCTGGCCCTGGGGACATGGTTCAGCCCTGGGGACAGCGATTAAGATGGGGGCTGTTTCAGTGGATGATGACTCTGCTGTCCCACCTGCCACCCACACCTTCCTGCTGTCACAGATCCAGCTCAGCCCGGAGCAGGAACTGAGCAAGCGTGAGAGCACCCGAAACCAGCCAGCCCTGCCAGGCTGGGCCAGCCAGGCCGGGGAGCCTGCGGACAAACAGCAGCAAGAGAGCCCCAGAGCTGTTAGGGTCTGTGGGTCAGCCTCGCCGTGTCACCCTGGTTTGGGGACAGCCCTGCCTGCACACCACAGAGCTTTTCCAGGGCTCAGGGCACCTCCTGGCATCACGCAGGGTGTGCCAGGGGCAAGATGGGTCCAGGGGGGCTGAAGAGGCAGCAGGGCTGGAGCCGATGGTGAGTTTTTCCTCCCCGTTCTCTGCCCTTCACTGCCTGCTAAATTGAGAGTGAGTGCTGCACCCCAAGGGATCCAGGGCTGGCGCAACCTCGGGGCTGTGAGCGCCGTCCCCCACTCCCCACAGTCAGGCAGCATTTCGTGGTGCTCCCGTACCCCGCAGGGACTTGGGAGGCATTTTGCAAGGACCCAGCCGGCCCCCATGGCCACTGCCCAACAGCTTCATGGGGACAAAGGGGATGTGTTGCATGGCATGTGGCAGCTGCTCGGCGCTGCCCACATCTCTGCCACATGGGACCACGGGGAGCGTGTCACAAGGCTGAGAGGGATGAGACAGTGCTGGGATGGGTTGACGTGGGGTCTCACAGCCTCTGCTGTCCCAGGAGATCTGGGACCCACATGGGGACAGCAGGATGGCTTGAAGGCTGCTGCTGAGGTGGGATGGGGACAGCTGGAGGCAGAGGCCAGCTCAGGATGTCCCCAGGACACCTGTCAGGCACAGGGTGTCTGTCCCCTGTGGGGAAGCACTGTGGGACTGGAGCTTCAAAGTCCAGCCCTGCTGTCAGTGGGGATCCAAAGGGCACGGAGTCCCCGGGAATGGCCTTGTGACGTGTGCCAGAGCAGCACCAGCCACTGGCCGGGCCACAGCAGCTCCTGCAGAGCTGTGCAAATGCTGGGGACATGTGCTTGGTGCTGGCGGTGGAGCCGTGCCAGCACCCTGTGACTGGGGGTCACGGTGAGGTGCCAGTTTGGCCCATGGGTGGCCCCAGCACTGTCACCCATGGTGCCGCAGCCCCCGGGGTGCTCACCACCCTCCCCTGTTTGCGCAGCCGGTGCAGGCGCTGGCAGCGAGAGGCTCTCAGGTCCTGTTTGCCGAGCGCCTGGAGAGGTTGGGACGAAAGGGCTGTGCAGTCCCTCCAGCCCTCTCCAGAGGTGCTTTCGAACCTTCAAAGCTTCCGGAGCCCCTTGAAGCCGGGAGGCACTCCTGCCTCACCCTGGGAAAAAACGGAGAGGTCCCCGAGGCCAGCAGGGAGGGGGAAGGAGACGTGGCCCAGGGCTACGGGTTGTAGGAGCCTTTGCTCTTGTTCCCGGGGATGTGTTGGTGTTGGAGCAGGCGATCTGAGGCAATGCCAGCTTCGTCCTCAACCATGATCACTTGTCCCTGCAGGTGCTGGCGCAGGATGAGCCTCCACAGCCCTTGCAGCAGCTCAGCCCCTGCCCTTAATGTTTATGGGGCGACTTGTTTCCTAAAGAGGGAGGTCTTCACCCATACTTGATGGGGAGGGTGAAGAGCTGGGAGCAGCACTGAGGCGGGAGGACCCTGTCTGGGGACACCCTGGGGACAAGCCCAGGGCTCCTATGATGACTGGGGACCAGGGCCAATGCTGAGACCAGACACAAAGGGGATATCACCATGGGCCCCCCAGGGCTGTGCGTATCCCAGAGCTCCTGCTCCAGCTACACAGGGATGCACATGGGATTGGGATGCTCTGGATGGGCCAGGAGGACATGTAGGGAGCTGTGCCCATCATGGGGACCCCATGGTACACTCGTAGCTGGGAAACTACAGCCCTGGGCCCAGCACCCTCGTACTGTGCTGACCCAAAGGCACGAGGCTGGCAAAGCTTTGCAGCTCTCCCACAAGCTTGGGGACCCTGGGAACAGCTGCCAGCCCAGCATCTGCTCCCCATCCCGCTCCTCTGCCTCCCTCGTGCCCTCTGCCGGCTCAGCGATGGGGAAACTGAGGCACGGAGCTGCGCGCAGCGGGCAGCGCTGTCTCCCCTCGGCGCTCCCTTCCAGGCCTCTGCTGAGCCGGGCCGGGGTGCCCGGTGGGTCGTCCCCGCCCCGTCCCCGCTGCCCCACGGGCGGTGGTTCTCCCGCGGGTTCCCGGCCCTGCCCGAGTCCCGGCAGGTGGCGCCCGGCGCCCGCCGGTGGCGGCCGGAGCCCGGAGGAACGGGGGATGCTCCGGGGGAACCGGACGCGCTGTGCTGGACCGCGCTGGGCAGCGTGGGGATGTGCTGGTTCCTGCGGGGCTGGGCTGGGCCGTGCTGGGCTACGCTGGGCTGTACTGGGCTGTGCTGGTCCATGAAGGATCATGCTGGACTGTGCTGGAAAGAGCCGGACTGTGCTGGGCTTCACTGGGCTGTGCTGGTCCGTGAAGAATGATACAGGGCCGTGCAGCTCTCTGCTGGGCTGGGCTGCACTGGGCTGTACTGGGCTATGCTGGTTGTCTGATTGCTCCCTGCAGAGACCTCCCAAGAACCCAATTCCCCCAGCTCCCAGTGCCACTGGCTCGGGCAGGTCCTGTGGCCCCAACTGCACTGGGAGGATGCTGGGGCTGAAGTGGGTTCGTGCACATCGCTGGGGGAAATCTGCTCATCCCGAGTGGACTTTGTAACAGTATCTGTGTGTGTAACGATGCCATGGTCGCTAGTGTGTGAGGTGAAAGCCTCGCTGTGTTTTCACAACACGCATTGCCCTTCCTAGAAGGACCTTGGCAGTGCAGACACACCAAGGGGGTCCTTGCCTCACTGTGACATGTCCCTGCTTCTGCAGTTTGCTTTGCCATAGTGCTCAGCTGAATGGCCCCGGGCTGGTGGCACCGCTGCACTTGCCCTGGGTGGCCTCAGCCAAAATCTTTCTTGCAGGAATCCCTCCTTAGCACCTGCAGAGTGGGGTCCCCCAAGCCCCGATCTTTCCGCTGGGCTGGGGACGGCACTGGGAGCCGGTGGGACACTGGGGAGCAGCGGGGGTCCCCCAGCCCAGCGCACGGGGTGGCCGCTGGTTAATAGCGCCGTTAGCAAACCCGTTAGCATCCCCGTTAGCAGGACCGGGAAACCCGGGGCAGAGGGGCTGCGGCATTCCTCAAACCGTGCCCCCCCGGGGGGCGGGGAATATGCATGACCCCGCCCTCTATGCAAATCACAGCGCGGCGATTGGTCGGAGGGCGGGGCCAGGCGCTGCGGAGAAGCTATAAAAGCGGGGGGGAAACAATGCACCCGCCGTCCCGGTTGGGTGCCTGGTGCAGTTGGGACCTGCAGCACCGGGCGAGGTGGGTGCACCGGGGGTGGGGGCTCCCCACCTTCATCTATGGGGCTGGGGGAACCCCTTTCCTGAGCAGGGCTGCAGTTTGGAACGAGTGGTGCCCGCTTTTCGTTTCTGCCTTTTGTCACCTCCCTCCCCTCCATGCAGAGATGGAGTTTGACTCGTACCAACACTACTTCTACGACCACGACGCCCAGGAGGATTTCCACCGCTCCACGGCACCTAGTGAGGACATCTGGAAGAAGTTCGAGCTGGTTCCCACGCCTCCCCTGTCCCCCCTGGGTACTCCCGGGGAGAAAGGCTGCTGCTCGGGGGCGGACGAGCGCTCCGGCTGCTTCTCCCGCTACTGCCTGGCTGGGGAAGAGCCGGAGTATCTCATAGGGACGGGGGAGATCTTCGGGAACCTGAGCGCTTTCATCCTTAAGGATTGCATGTGGAGTGGGTTCTCAGCCCGGGAGAGACTGGAGAAGGCGATGACAGAGAAACTTTCCACGGGCACGCAGAGGGCCACCCCCCACAAACCCTCTTTCGCCCAGGATTTTGGGTTCAACAGCTCGGTGAGCGAGTGCGTGGATCCCGCTGCCGTCTTCCTTTGCCCGCTGGCCGAAAGCAAGATCCCTGCATCTTCGGGATCCGAGGGCCAAAGCGATTCCGGTAAGGGATGGAGGTGCGGGCTGGCCCCGACCCAGCCTTGCTGCAACCCGCGGGGAGCCCGGCGTGGAGGACACGCGTGTCCACACATGTGTGTGCAGGGAGCCTCCCAGGCAGCGCCTTTGTTGCGGTTACAAGCGAGTCCCGGTCCCACGAACAAAACGGGCTCGGCTGCGCCTCTTCCCGCGGGGCTCCTGTTCGGAAACCCCCCGCCCCACGTAGGAGGGGACATGGGGCTCCCCTGGGCCGCTGCGTGGGACTCCGGTGGCTCCTGTCGCCCGGCCCGGCCCCACGGGAGCCTCGAGGGCTGGTCGGTGAGGGGCAAGTTTGCAGCTCACCGTGGAAAGTTTGATATTTTTATTCGGGTGTTGCAGTGTGCTCTGCTGCAGGCTCGTGGGCTCGGCTGTTTCGTCTGTCCCCCACGCTCACGGGTCCCACTCGGGACGGGCTTTTCTCGGGACAAAAAGCAAAATATCCCCTGGGGCTGGCAGGTTGTGGAGTAGCGGCCGCGTCCCCCGAGGCGGTGGCTCCGTGGGATGGGCAGGAACATCCCGCATCAGCTGTAGCGCGTCCCGGGTCACCCCCAGGGCACGTCTGCGTGTCACGCGTGGGGCAGGGGGGGCGAAGTGTTTACACGGGGGGTGGCACTGGGAAGCGGATACCTCTGAAACCCACCAGGCCAAGGCATCTTGGGCTATAACCACTTATTTTCAGTCCCTATTTACAAACATTCTCCCCAACCCCACCCGCCCTGGGGGTCCTACGCCGTTTCTCTCGCCCCCACGGAAGCCGGGCTGACTCGGCTGCCGTGGAAGCGCTGACGCGGCCCTGCCGGTGCCGTGACCCCGTTAATAAATCTGCCGGTGGCAACGACCTGTGCCGGTGAGTCACGGCGCGGGACGGGGACTTAATGCCATTAGGAGCCCGGGGACGGTAAAGCGGGTCGCGGGCGTTAAGAGGCTTAACCCAAGTTGCGGGGGCCGGCCGGGGGGTTGGAGGGGGATGGTGTGGGGGTCCCGGTCCCGGGATCGGTCTCGGTCCCGATCCGGTCGCGCCACGTGGGCGCCGAACAAAAAGCAACAGATTGCAAACAATGAGAGGGGGCCGCGCTGATGGACAGCGGCGGGGGCCAATGGGGTGGCAGGACAGCCGGTCTGCCCCGCTAGACAGCCAATGGGAGGCTCCGGGGGGCGGGGCCGTGCGTCCCGACTTTTATTAATGGGCGGCGGGGGGGGGGGTCTGTGTGTACACACGTGGCTGAGACCGGTCGGGTTGTGACACTGATGAGCGCGACCCTCGGACTGTGTGGGGACAGCGAGTGTCCCCCCTCCAGTAGCTCCAGGAGTGGCCAGGTCTCTGCCCGAGGTGCTGGTGGGGGTTTGAGCATCATCATTTGACCTTTAGTGACCGACTGTACTTTCCCAGAAAGTCTAAGAAAGACAGTTGAAATCGTGTTCCTAAAGTGAGAGCGTGAGGTGTGTCTGGAGCCAAGTCATCCCACTGCTTCCAGGGGCCAGCTTCATGCCACTGGTCTTTGCTGAGGTGGGACAAGCTGCGGTGACAACAGACAGGGTGTTTTGGGTCTGGTTATGCTTTATTTGGGTCTTGCTGTTCACAGCTCTGCTAATCTCCGCCTGCTGACTCCTGGGCTTGAGATGCCTTTGCGGTTCACCAAGTCTGTGGGAAGGACCCCTTCACCTCTCCCTCCCCCCCTGCACCACGGGGATTGTCCCCTCTGTCCCCAGGAAGCCTGGGCTGAATGGGGTTTATCACTTGTGAAAAGTAACAAGTCACCCAAGTGGGAAGCTGCAGCCAAGGGGAACAAAGAGCAGCTCTGCCCCTGTGTCCCTCATTTACAATTCCAATGGGCCATGAAAGCACCCGACCAGGATGAACTTTGGAGTCAGGCTGTGCCAGGTCCCCAGCATCCTCCTGTCCCCCCAGGTGGGCTCTGGTCTTTCTTACTGGATGATTCTTCATCCTGGACACATGTTGCTCCTTGTGCAGAAGTGAGGCAGAAGTAAAGCCCTATCCCAATTTCAGGGGACCGAGCACATGAATGTGGAGGGAAAATTCTTCCTGTGTGACGATATTGGAGGAATTTTTAAATCACAGAATCCCTTCTGGAGGTCACAGAGTGGCTTTGCAGTGCACAAGGGAACTTTTGTGGGATGGCAGCGGGGGGATCCTACAGGGAGCCCCAGCAGGGTGATAAGGGGTGACCAGGTGCTCCTAACTGATGAGGACTTTTTCTCCTTTTTTGCCCCATCCATTTTGAGTAGAAGGTGAAGAGATCGACGTTGTGACCGTGGAGAAGAGACAATCGCTCAGCCTGAGGAAGCCGGTCACCATCACGCTACGCGCCGACCCTTTGGACCCCTGCATGAAACGCTTCCACATCTCGGTCCACCAGCAGCAGCACAACTACGCTGCCCGCTCGCCACCAGACGCCTGTCCCCAACCAGAACCACCCCAGCAGGACGAGGACAAGCCACCGAATGCTGCAGAGCTGGCCCCTGCCATCACACTGCCTGAGCCCGGCTTACCCAAAGCCGGCAGCGGCCCCGGCTCCGACAGCGAGGACGTGGCCAAGAGGAAAAACCACAATTTCCTGGAGCGCAAGCGGCGCAACGACCTGCGTTCGCGCTTCCTGGCCCTGCGGGACCAGGTGCCCGGGCTTGCCAGCTGCCCCAAGACACCCAAAGTGGTGATTCTGAGCAAATCCTCCGAGTACCTGCAGTCTCTCATCAGTGCCGAGAGGAGGATGGCGGCCGAGAAGCGGCAGCTGCGGCTGCAGCAGACTCAGCTGCTCAAACAGATTGCTCACCTCAAGGGGCACTAGCACCCAATGTGCCCCCCACCCTGGTCCCCACACACCCCCCCACTCTGCCCCATGTCCTTCTCAATTTGCACATTTAAACATTTTTTTTGTTGGTTGTTGAACTGTTGGCCCCGGGGGGCTGGAGCACGCGGCGGTCGCTGCATGTGGGGTGGTTGCGGTGCCGTTCCCGGCTGTAGGACCCCCCACCATGGCATCGCCTGCCTGGGGTTGGAGTCTTGGCTCCGGCTGTTGCGAGATTTGCCCTGTCCAGCTTTCTCAAGTGACTGCTTTGATTTGTGGGCTAACAGCGATCCCCTTGCTCGGCTGGACCGTACCTTACTTTCTTACCACTTCACACAGTAGCTTGTCTTGGATTTTTCTGTTCTAGAAACTGCTGCTGTAACTGCGAGTCTTATACTGGAGGCTTTGTTTTTATACTGTATTTTTGTACCACTTTTGGAGAAGTATTGGTAAAGAGTTTGCTTTTTATATATATATATATAAACTTTTTTTTTTGGAGGGGGGTTGCTGCTGTGGGGGAGGGCTCAGTCCTGCTGCACTTTAGGGAGATCAGGAAGGGGCTGGTTCCTGCTGGACCCTTGAGCTGAGTCCTCACCGAGGCCGGTTCCCCCTTGTAGCTCTCCAAACCACCCATTTGCAATAACAGGGGATTTTATTTTTTCCCCTTTCCCATCCCTGTGACCCCTTTTCCCACCTCTGTGAGCACCCCCTCACCAGCAGCCACACAAAATCCCCAGCAAAGCTTTGGCCTTTGCAGGAATCTGGGCTGGAAAGGGCAAGTTGGGTGCAGGGGAGGCTGTGCTGCATTTGAGGCTTCCCCCTGCCTATGCTGTCGTGCTGCCCAAGCTGTGCTGGGGTACAGGGGTGACAGAGTCCCCTGTCCCTTCCTGGGGGTGCTGGCAGAGGTGGCCCTGCGGGACAGCACCCTTGGGTCCCCACTGACCTGCTGAGAACCGTTAGAGTTAACACTGTGGTCGGATTTAGCACTTTCTTCATTACCTCACACTTCATAAATAAATAAGTTTGCAACAGCCTGGGTTGGCTTTTTCCATGCAGGTGGCTCTGGGTTTCCACGCATCACACCACGATGCTCCTGGGTGGGGGCTGGCGTGGCCCCCATGTTTTGGGGTGTCCTGTCCACTGGCAAACACAAACAGAAATAAATGTATTTTGCACCAGGGCTTGGCTGCTCAGTAAGACTGAGTGAGCTCTTTGTCCTGGCTTTCTCCCAGCAATCGAAACAGAAGTGGTCACGGTGGCGGGGCCAGGGAAATGAATCACCTGGATTATTTTTCCTCCTTTTAAGTGGCTTTATTGGCAAGGAGGGGCAGAGAGCCCACACTGGGCTCAGAGAAGGCTTTGGTGTAACTGTAAACCCCCCTAATGGGGCTTGGGGCAGTCGGTGTGGGGCGATCGCTGCCCCATGGGTCAGGGGAGGGGGCTACGGTTGGCAGTAACCCTATAGGGAGTGGGGAATGCAATCCGCTTAGAACTTCATATACCGAGATCTGCCCAGTGGATGAAATTATATATATGTGAGCTCTCCCCACTACCCCTGAACCCGATGCTTTTGGGTTTCCTTCATACTGGCAGTGAAAGTCTTACTGTAAATGCAGGAGGGAGACAGGATCCTGTTACTGCTGAGGAGTCAGAAGAGCTGCGGCTGCTGCAGGAGACTCACCCAGGGGAAGCCAGCCTTAAAAAGCAATGGTTCTGCACAGAAGCTCTTAAACACCTTTTGTTCCAGCAACATTTCACACTTTCTGCGTGTTGCATCATGCCGTGTCAAAGCGTTTTAGAGCTGCATTAAAAGGTGTTCACAGGAACCACAGTTTAAACGTGGAGCAGGGTGACCTAAATCTGACACTTTGCCCGTGCACATAAAATAAAGCCTAGATGTACCAGTGCCTCAAATCTTTATTTTTGTTGTGTGTATGCTGACACTTGCAGAGAAGTGTCTTTTTTCAGGTCATAGTGACCCTCCTGATAAAGTTTCTATTAAGATGTCCTTTTTCTTTTCACGTTGAAGGCACACAGGATGTTCAAAACATTATTTTTCTTTCTCAGACATGATGTGTACATCATGTGGCCTGAGCTGAGACCATCACCGGTGGAAAATGTAATTGGTCTCAAACCAAACTGAGGAACGGTTGCAGTTTTGCACACACCTTTGAGTTCTGCTAAAGGCTGCACACATAAATAGATATCCACCTGAAACTTCCCTGGTTACTAAAGCAGATGTTTCCTCTCATGAGGTTCTCAGGGATGTGGGTTAGTGCCAGGGGTGGGTTAATGGTTGAACTTGATCATCTTGAGGGTCTTTTCCAACCAAAGTGATTCTGCGATTCAGTGATTCTATATTGCCACGTTAAGGACCAGGAACACAGACTGACAGTGCTATTAAGTGAACAAAATAAACATGCACGGCTTTTCCTCCTCGCTTGTTCGGCGCCGCGATTTGCAAGTGTTGGCTGTACCCATCGCAATTCCACATTTCCCAGCCTGTCAGAGTTATTTTTTTTAATACACACAACCCTGCTCCTTGCAACTCACCCCCTTGCCTCTGCTCCATAGCCCCCCAAACCACCTCTGCTTTCCCATCGCAGCTTTACTGTTGGCCTGGGGGTGCCACGGGCCCGCTGCTGCCTTCACGCTGCTGCCTTCACGCCTGGGCTGGCAAATTTTTAGGACAGTTTCCCCGAGGCGGCGATAATCCCTTCCCCTTCGAGGGGGGCCGGCTGCCCGAGCCCCTCCCCGGCCCGCAGGCTCCCGCTCCCTGTTGCTATGGCGGGGGATGTGTGTTGCCAGGGAGAGCAGCACCTCGGAGATACCCTCCTCCCGCCGTCGCCATGGCAACGGTCTCCATGCCTTCCCTTCCCCTCTGTTGCCACGGAGACAGCCGCCCGCTCCCCATCACCCCCGTGTTGCCGAGGCGATGGGGAGGACGAGCCTCCCTGGAAGATGAAGTTGCCACGGCAACGCGCTGCTCCCTGTTGCTATGGCAACAGCCCCGCGCCTCATCCTCCTGCCCCGTTGCTATGGCAACAGCATCCTTCCCACCCCATCCTACCCCCCCAAAAAAACGTACCATGGGGCAGGACCCCACTCGTTGACGTGGTCCGGGGGACACGAAGAGGGGCCGGGGACGTGCAAGGGACAGAGTTGGGGACCCGGGCCGCGGCGTGGGGGCAACGGGAGGGACCCGCCCGGGGACGGGAGCCCCGCCTGGCAGAGGGACA
>VWYH01006991.1:0-28472 GCA_013399365.1 Pampusana beccarii | reverse complement strand
GGGCCCCGCCGCCGCGGCCGCTCGTTGTGATCCTCGGCGCCACCGGCACCGGCAAGTCGGCGCTGGCGCTGCAGCTCGGGCTGCGCCTCGGCGGAGAGATCGTCAGCGCCGACTCCATGCAGGTACGGCCGGGCCCGGCCTGCGGGGGAGCCGGGGAGGCCGCGGGGAGGCCCGGGCACCGGGAGACGCCGTGGCGGGGCCTGGGGGAGGCCGCGGCCGGGCCTGGGGAACGGGGAAGGGGGGAACTGGGCCCGGGATCCCCGGCGGGGCCCTAGGCCGGGCTGGGGTGTCGGGACCGGGCCTGGCCTGGTCCCGGGGTTGGCCCGGCCTGGTCCCGGGGTTGGCCCGGCCTGGTCCCCGGGTTGGCCCGGCCTGGTCCCGGGGGAGCAGCCGGGCCTGGTCGGGGCCCGCAGAGGCCCAGCCCCGCGGGGCTGCGCTCCTCCTGGGACCCCAGGACCGTGGCCCGGTGCCTGTTGGGGACAACCCGGAGCATGGATCCTGCCGGTGGGGTGTGCTCCCGCTGTCCCTGTCCCAGGGCCGGTTTATTTTCGAGTGAGCGGTGTCACAGTCTCCCCCCGCTGCTCTCGGGGTCGGGGTAAGCCGCGCTGGCTTGTTAGATCTGAACAAGGCGGCACAACCAAAACTGCAGAGCTGGGTTTGCTCAGCACCCCCGCTTAACAATAAATTCACTTTTTAGAAGAAAACCAAAGCAAAGTTGTTATAATTTTAACCCACAAAAAGCTACGTGGAGGTGTAAGGAACATTTGATTAAGGGAATGCAGTAGCTGGAGTTAATCTGTAGTCAGGAATACCAGGATTGCTCCTGCAGGTGCGGATCTGCTGACACGGACCGTGGGTTTTGGGCGACCACAAGGGACGTGGTACGAGACCTGCCTAAGAAACCGCAGCTGCATCGAGGCCTTTGGGTGCACATTTCGGTTCAGGATGGTTCCTGCCTTGTGCTTCACGTCCCGGCTGGGAGACCTGGGGAGGCTGTAGCGCTGGCTGGTGCCGTCTGTCCTTCCCAGGCTGTTTTGTGGACGTAGCGTCCGTGCGACTGGAACATGGCAGTGAAGGCGAGCGCTCCCCTCCTCGGTCACTGGCACAGGGACACCGATGAGATATGGGAAGGAATATTACAAATTATATTTGCTACTTGCCGGTCACAGTCTCTGTGGTCTTATCTCTTATTGCAAGTGGCAGCATGGTATATATCTGTATATATATATTACAGTCAGGGTCAGTAAACACCGAGGAGCTGAGGCTCACATTTTTGGTCCTGATTGCATTCGACTACAAGAGCTTTGTCACGAGATGCAGACTTCAGCCACCGCAGGGATTTTGTTGTTGTTTGGCAAAAAGGTTTTCCTTCCAAATCAACACTTTCACTGTTCTTTTTCTGTAATGCATAAACTTTCCATCAAGTTTAACGTATTAATTATGCTTTTAAAAAGGTGTTTTCTGCCAACAACATCCTTTGCCGTTTGCGCTGCTCAGAGCTCGACTCTCACTGTCCTGCGGCCACCACCCGGTTTCCTGCACTGCGGCTGCTGATGTTGGTCACTATTTGTATCCCAGAGAGTTAGATTTAAAGGCTCTCTCTCCTGAATTTAAAACAGGCATTTGGAAAGCTTTAATTTATTTTATGGGATGTTTTCCTTTAGCTCTTGGGGAAAGAGTGTTTGAGGTCTGAGCTGAATTGACAAAACCTTGGAGGGCAGAACGTTCACGCGAGATGCAGAAGCTTTGTCCAGTGCTGCCTGGTCACCAGCAGCTGCCTGGCCCAGCCTTCCTGAACCACCAGGCATTGTCGGTGTTGTGAGCCCATAGCTCCTAACGAAGGGCACACTAACGAAGCTCCTGGACCCCGAAGTGGGACTGACTGTGGGCTGCTTTTCTCCACAGACCTGTCTGGGCTGGGGCAGCTTTTAGTTGGCTGCTGTTAAGTTTCTGGGGTGAGTTACTCTGCTCTAGTGCCCGTGTCGGAAATGTCTCTGAGCAGAGCTCAGCTAGTACTAACCTTCCTGATCAAACGAGCCCCCGAGCTTTTTTTTCATTTCTTTTTGCCCGTTTGTGCATTATGAATGCTGAGGTTCTGGGACCTTGCGGTGACTGCCAGCCCAGCACATGATGGGCTTTTATATCAGGGAAAGCGCTGTTGACTTGAGCGATCCTGCAAACACGAGGCTCCTGCTGCATCCCGAGCTCTGCAGACGTGGCTGGAGCTGATTGCTGTGCTGTGGATTCTCGTTTCGCGCTGGTGGGTGTTTTGGAGCGTGTATTTTGTGCTCTGGTTGTTTCAAGTCCCACTATGGGAATGCAGGCGCTGGGAGGACTCTGGCTGCAGGCGCCCAATGGCATCCGGGCTCGAGTGCCTCTTGTCCTCCTTTCCTTTTAATCTCATTCTAGCGTGACTGTGGAGCGAGAGCCGAGCAGCTCCGTTACTTTTATCCCGTAAGGCAGCGTGTTTTGGGGGCAGCGAGGCGGGGGAGCCCTGTCTCTCAAGGCGCAGCCTGGAGCAGCTCAAGTCTGCGCCTCCCCCACCATGCTCCAGTAACCCCCGTGCCCCGCTTAGGCGGTCACAACTGGGGCTGCTTTCTTGCTGGCTTTGTTCCCGTGGAATATTGTCTCCCCGCTGCCACGCAGAGCTGGCTCCGGGTGTCCTTGCGGAAATGTCGCCGGGTTTTAAAACTCCCGTTGCTCGTTCTCGACTGAGAGCCGCCAGCGAGCGTGTCAGCCGCGGCCCCCTCTGTCCATTCATCGCTAGGCCCCGCGCGGGCTCTGCAGAGCTCTGACAAGCGCTGGCAGCGTTTCGGGCAGCTGCTGGGGCTGGGGAGGGGCCGGGGAGCCCCGAGCCCACCTGTTCCCCCACACAGACACCCCTCTATTTCCAGGGCGTTTTCATCATGGCCCTGAGTCGCTGCGGTCGAATTACAGATTTAGCTGCTGCCTGCGTGCAGCTCAGGAGCTCTGCTTAATCTGATGGCGTTTTAATCTTTCTTTTTGTCCTTTCTGTCGCTGTTAGTCATCCCAGTGAGTTTCCTTTAGAGTAAAACATTCCCAGGGAAGCCAGGTGGGGTGAAGCCAGCCCCGTGTCCTCGTTCCTGATGGAGCAGCGAGTGCGCAGCCATCCCGGTGCTGGTTTGCTGGAGCAGCCCGTCCGCTCCCGATCCCACTCTCTCTTCTGGATTTCACAGATTGAAGTGGCCATGCTGTCTTTCCCCAGAGGCTGTTGTAGCACACGGGGTATATTTACCAGTTAGTGTGTCAAGTCAGGACATCTCAAGAGCCTTTGCTGATGTCCTTCTCATGGCGGGGATCAGAGAGGAGAGTGAGTTGTGATCTCATTGTTGTGATCTCACTGTACCGCACAGCCGTCTTGTCACCTTTTGAGCCTGGAGAACAGGAGCTGAGGGGAGACCTTCTGATCTCTGAACTGCCTGAAAGGAGCTTGGAGCCAGGGGGGTCGGGCTCTGCTCCCCAGGAACAAGCGCCAGGAGCAGAGGAAACGGCCTCAAGTTGTGCCAGGGGCGGCTGAGGTTGGATTTAGGAACAAATTCGTCCCCAAAGGGACATTGGAACAGGCTGCCCAGGGCAGTGGTGGAGTCACCATCCCTGGAGGGTTGGACAGACGGAGATGAGGTTCTCAGGACATGGGGCAGTGCCAGGGATGGGTTAACAGTCGGACTCAATGACCTTGAGGGTCTCCTCCAACCCAAATGATTCAGTGATTCTATAATACTGCGCTACCTGCACTCAGGACAAGGACAGTGCCTTCCCCCCTCTAGTGCAGGTGGGGACAAAGGGACAGAATTTGGGATTGTGCATGAAGCTGGTTGCAGAGCAAGGGTTTGGGAGAGCCCACTTTTCCCAGGCCACAGACCAAGGATCCTCATGGGCACCATTTCCTGGGGTTCGCTGTTTTTTTGTGTCTCCTGCCTCAGTTTCCCCACCCTTTAACAGAGGAGAGGGCTCTGGGAGCTGTGGGGCCGCCGTGGCCGCGGTGGCTCCAGCAGCAGAGGTGGGAGGACACCGTCAAGGCTAAGCATCTTTAGTCCCTGGCTTGTATTCGGTGTCTCGGAGTCCTGCTGCTCCAGGCTGCCACTAATCTGTTTTGGGGCCTTAGAAAGCAACAAAGGCTTATCTGAGCCACGGGCTGAAAATAGAAATGAGTGTCGGGAGGACGTCTCGGTGCGCGGCCCTGCCGGCAGCCAGCTGGTGGAAACCTTCTCTGGGCTTTGCCGGGTGCGTGTAAAAGGCCGCCTTTGTTTCCTTCCAGCCCACACACTGACACCGCATTCCTCCTCCTCTTGTTGCCAGATATTCGGGGAGGCTCTCGGTGTTTTAATCTCCGGCAGAACCTTGGGGGATTGGAGCCTGAACTGTAAATCCCGGCTCTGCTGGTGCAGGGCACTGGGAGCTGCCTCCGAGGCTCTGTATCGACTGGGATTTCAGGCAGACGAGTGGGAGTTGGAGGAGCCGGAGGGGCTGGCCTGGCCCGTGCCGGGGGGAGAGAAGGCGCTGAGCCAAAATTTGCTGAATTCAAAGGTTTTCGGTGCCGCTGGAGACCTGTGTTGAATGGCCTGGGTGATGGAAGGGGATCGATAGGCTGTAATCAGCCACAGGGCACGTTGGCACAGAGCTCCTGGGCCCTCCTGTCTGCTCCCAGCCCTGGGGCAGCTGCAGGGCAGAAAAGAAAAGCATTTGGTTGCCCTCCCGCTCCCCCCTCGCTTCCTGCCCCCGGGCAAGACTTTCTCAGAGGAGCGGGGAACCGGGGCTGGTCCTCGTCCTCCAAAACCAAGCGCAAGAGTTGAGCAAGACGGGGAGCGTCTGCCGGGCTGCAGCCGGTTCAGCAGCTCCGGGCAGGATCCGGCTTCCCCGCTCCGCTAACCTCGGGTTGTCCTCGCCTTCTGCCCGTGGGTCACCCCTGTGTCACCTTGTCCTTCTGTCTGGGACCAGGGGAGGCAGCGAGCGGAGGCCGTGCTGCAGCTGGAGCCTTGGCAGCTTCTCGGAGGGTTTTAGGGGAAAAATTGTTTCTGGAACCTCTGGCTGGGGTGGTTTCTGAGTGAAGGGGGAGGAAACGTGTACAAGCTGTTCCCAGTGCCTTTTGTCCCCTGCGCTGATGTGTTTTGCTCCTCTCTAGCCCTGATGGGCTCAGTGAGAGCAGGAAGCAGGTGCTACGCCAGGATTTTGTGGTGTGCAAGGGCTGAGAGTGTTTGTGTGCATTTAGGAGGCTCTGTGGAGTTGCACGTTGCATGCGGAGATCACTGTGCGTCACGAGAAGCAGCGCTCCTTGTCCCCACATGAGACTTGACGCTGTGCTGGAGAGAGGAACGTCCGAGCTTTCAGCTGCGGCGGCAGCAGATGAGGAGCCAGCAGCTCGGAGGCAACTGCCCTCGCATCGGAGCTCTGTGTTATGGAGCCGGGCTCGGCTGGTGACGCTGACCGGGCTCTGACACCGCGCTCCGATCGCTCGAGCAGCCTTTTTGTCCCCACCCGCGGGGTTATGTCAGAGCAGGGAAGCAGTCGCGAGTGGTCAGGCTCACGGTTCATCTCCTGTGGGCAGGGACGAGCACCGGAGAGAGGCAGTTTGGGCAGGAGCAGGTGCTGGTGAGGTTCCTGCTGCCTCTCCTGAACAGGGCACGTGCTGCTGCCTGCGCTGCCTGCGCTGCCTGCGCTGCCCGCTGCTCCAGTGAGGACTTGGGGGGTGACAGGGCCAGGCAGCGGCTCTGCCTGGGGCAAGGAGCGGTGGTCGGTGGGGGTTTCATGGGACGCAGAGGTGAATGACGGGCTCTTCTCTTCCCCAGGTGTACAAGGGCTTGGACATCATCACCAACAAGGTTTCTCCCCAGGAGCAGCGTCTGTGCAGACACCACATGATCAGCTTTGTGGATCCCCTTGTCTCCAACTACACGGTGGTGGATTTCAGAGACAAAGCCGTGGCTCTGATATCCTTTCACGCTGCAGCCTGCCTGGCTGAGCAGATACCGACTTTCCCCTTCCACAGCCAGGCCTGCAAGAGAAATCAGTGCTTGTGCCAGCCTTGGGCTCTCCACATTGCAACTACCTCTGTTTTTCAGAGGATGCTGCTGGCAGAGGGGCTGAGAGAGGACAGTGAGAGACAAGGGACACCTCTAAGCCTGTCCTGCAGCCTCCATGGGGCTGAGACAGTGGGGTTTGGGCCCCAGGCTGCCTCTCCCTACAGCCCCCTGCTCCCTGCTGTTCATCTCTGCTTCTGCTCCTTGACTCTGGCACATTGAAGATATCTTTGCCCGAGACAAGATCCCGATTGTTGTGGGGGGAACCAACTACTACATCGAGTCCCTGCTCTGGAAGGTCCTTATCAACACCAAGGTACTGCTGGGGGGCTGCGTGTTCCTCTGGAAAAGGGTGAGCCCCACTTCCAGGGCAGGCTTCTTGTGACTGGGCATGGCGCTCCTCCTGCTAGCGTGAGATTCAAAATCCCCTCACTCATCCCGTGGGTCTGGAGGATCATTTTGCGTGTCTTGGCCTTGCACAGGGATGGGTGCCTTGACTCAGGGCTGCCTTGTGCCCCACAGAAGTCCAGCATGTCTCCCAGGCCCATCACTGACAGGAAAGCAGAGCTGGAGCAGCTGGATGGTGTTGAGCTCCATCGTCGCCTGAGCCAGGTGGACCCGGAGATGGCGGCCAAGCTGCACCCCCACGACAAGCGCAAAGTGGCCAGGTGAGCTTGGGGTGCCAGGGCCCAGCACCCCTTCCTGAGGGAATCGCCTGCCTGGGAACACAGCAGGATGGGCTCTCCTGTCCCAGGTGGGTGCCCCAACCCCTTAGCAAGGTGCTTGTGTACCTCGGAGGTTTTGGGGAGCTCTCTGGGATCCGAGAGCTTTGGCCACGCAGCCCACAGCTTGAACTGCCTTTGGGGTCCGGGACAGTTTGTGAACCGGGGCTGCTCCCGCTGCGGTGCCCCAGCAGCAGGGTTTATCTGGAGCTATTTAAAGAGCAAGCTGCCGTGCTGGCTGAGTAACATACCTGAGCTCTGTGGGAACAGCACGGCAGCAAGACCAGGCTTGCTGCTTCGACGGGCCCATCCCAGCCGAGCCCTGGCCTGGGGGGTGCAGAACGCCGCCCACCCCATTCGCACGGTGCAGGAGGACAGAGGGTTGGGCGCCCTGCTCGGTTTCCTCCACCTCCCTGGCTGTGCTGGGCTGAGCACAGCACAGTAACGCTTCCAGAACTGGCAGCGTTGGCCCCTTCCCTGCAGCCCTGCCCGGCTGGAAAGGGCAGGGCCGGAGCCAGAACCGTGTCCCCTGCGGGGTTTGTCCCCGCGCCAGGCAGGAGTGGGTGGCTGTGCTCTGGGCTCCTCGGGTGCCATCGCTGTGCTCTGCGCTGCACCCCCAGGACCTGGGTGTGCTCGGGATGCTGGGCACGGGACGGGGTAGAAACCTGCCCTCCCCCCACATGAGAGGGTTGGATCACAGCGAGTGTCTGCGGTTCCCTTGGCTGGAGCCCCCGGGGCTGCTGGGGAAATGGAAAAGCTCCTCCTCGCCCAGCCTCTGAGCTCTGTCTGTCTCTGCTCACAGGAGCCTCCAAGTGTTTGAAGAGACGGGGATCCCCCACAGTGAAATCTTGCACCAGCAGCAGGAGGAGGAAGGGGGGGGACCCTTAGGGGGCCCCCTGAAGTACCCACATTCCTGCATCTTGTGGCTCCACGCAGACCAGGCAGGTGAGAGCAGGCCTTGCGCAGCTCCTGCCCGGCTGAGCACGCTGCTCCTGCCCCAGCCTCCTCCCTGAACAAGGCAGCGATTCCTTTGGCATCGGTTGCTGTGACACAGGACTCGCTCCCGAGTGGGCTGGGAAGCTGGCGGTGCCGAACCGCGTCCCAGCACGTTGTCCAGGGCACGGCTCCGAGCGGTTGAGCGTGTCTTGCTTTCCTCCTCCCAGCTCTGGACCAGCGGCTGGAGAAGCGGGTGGATGACATGCTGGCTGCGGGGTTGCTGGAGGAGCTGCGGGACTTCCACCGACGCTACAACCGAGAGAAGGTGGCCGAGAACCGGTGGGTGACGAGCCAGCTCCCTCTCTGCTCTCAGTGCCACCTGCCAGACCCGTGCAGAGCCCGACCCAACTCCTTGCGGCAGCTCCGATGTGTCGCTGCTCCCAGCTCTCTCCTGGCAGCGCCTGCTCCTTCGGCAGGGCCAGCAGATGGGATGGGTTCCATTTTTCCATGATTCTGTGATTCTAAAGCTGACATGGGCTGGCACTGCAGCCACCAATCTGTGTTCCTGTGCGTGCCTGGCTTGGCTTGTCCCCTGAGCCATGGGCTTGTGTCACGTGGGGAGGTCCCTGCAGGGTGAGGCGCAGAGAGCTCAGCTCTTTTGGGGAGGGTTGGGGTCCCCCAGTGTTCCAAAGGAGATGGCCTTGACCCCTGCCTCTTGTCCTGTTCTCCAGGCAGGATTACCAGCACGGCATCTTCCAGTCCATCGGCTTCAAGGAATTCCACGAGTACCTCATCAGTGAGGGGAATTGCTCACCTGAGACGAGTGCCCTGCTGCTGCAAAAAGGTGGGAGGAACACCCTGCGCACCCTATGTCCCTCAGCCCCACGCAGCTCCAGATGACGCTTCTTGCGCTTCTGAACCAAGCTCAAACCCGGGGCAGGTCTTGTTGGAACTGAGCTGCATGTTTCTCTGTGCATTTTCCACTTTGCCAGCCCAGAGAGGCAGGGACTCCTTTTTCACTGCTTGGAATCATAGAACAGAATCACTTTGATTGGAAAAGACCCTCAAGATCGTCAAGTTCAACCATTAACCTCACTCAGGCACTAACCCATGTCCCTGAGAACCTCATCTATACATCTTTTAAACCCCTCCAGGGATGGTGACTCCACCCCTGCCCTGGGCAGCCTGTTCCAATGCTCGACAACCTTTTCCGTGAAGAAATTTCTCCTAATATCCAATCTAAACCTGGCACGTGCCATTCTGGAGTGTCTGGACCGATGCACTGTTAGGGGAGAGAGCTGCTCTGCTTCTCAGCAGCGGTCCTGGGGGGAACTGGTCTGTGTCAAGGAGGGTTCGGTGTGAGGTGGAGATGGAGGCTGAGAAAACTGCAGACATGATAAAAGGCTTGAAAACAAGTCTGGTGCAGAAGGGACTTGTTGTGTCTGCTCAGGAGATGATTACACAGGGATACGATAAGTCTGTTGCTGAATATTGAAAGGTTTTACAGTGGTAAACTGTCCGCAGGGCCCACTGCGGGTAGGACAAGGAGTCCCCCACTGGAGCCGACAGCCTGTTCTCGCTCTGCTCCGAGCCCAGCTTGCAGCTTTGCACTGACCTTTGGTATTTTTCTTTAATTTCAAAGGGATCCAGGCCCTGAAACAGGTGACCAAGAAATATGCCCGGAGGCAGAACAAATGGGTCCGAAACCGCTTTTTGAGGCGTAAGTGTCACATCCACCCACCGGGCTTTTAGACCTTTAAGACCATTGAGTCCAACCGTTCCCCCACCCCTGGCACTGCCCCATGTCCTGAGAACCTCATCTCCGTCTGTCCAACCCCTCCAGGGATGGTGACTCCAGCACTGCCCTGGGCAGCCTGTTCCAATGCCCCACAGCCCTTTGGGGAAGAAATTGTTCCTAAATCCAACCTCAACCTCCCCTGGCGCAACTCGAGGCTGTTTCCCATCGTCCTGTCGCTTGTTCCCAAATCCCTGCAGCCTGTCCTGCCGATGGCTCCTGAGGGGCTCGGGGAGGGGGTGCCCAGCAGGGTCCCTCTCCCCATGCACCCACACACACAGGGCGAGGAGCCCGGCTCCCAGCTGCCCTCCAGACGAGGAGCAGGAGGCCGTTGGCTGCTCTTGGCCTGGGCCGCGCTCACCGCGGTGGCCCAGAGCCAGCAGGACTTCCCCGTCCCAGCCCCAACCTTGGAGCGGGGCCAGTAGCAGCAGCTGGGAGCCGGGCACTTGTTGAAAGGTGCTTGGTAGGGGCAAAACAACAATAAAAATGTAAAAAAAAAAAAAAAAAAAAAAAATAGGCAGGGAGAAACTGGAGTCAAAAGACAGGCTTTGAACAGGGTGCAAGGGCTATGCTGGAGCCATGTGCTTGGTGGCTGTGGCTCACCTTTCCGGTGGCAGGTGTGCTTCAGATCAGCTTGTTTGTGGTTCCGGCAATAAAAAGCAGCACCTGCCGGCGCCTGGCACGCGGTGGCCTTGGATGGCTTTGTCCGAGCGGTGTGCCCGGCGTCTGCGGGCAGGTGAGCGCGGCGTGGCCGCAGGGAGAGGCTGATCTGAGATCACAGCCGTCTGGCCCCGGCTGGGCTGCAGTCAGAGCCCCGTGTTCTCACACCAGGCCGAAGGGGTGGCTTTGACGCTGTGCCTTGTCACACCGAGACGTGAATAAAGCATCTCCTGCCGCGGCCTGCTGCTGGGAGCTGAGAGCGTTGGCCCCTGCAGCCGCACGAGCAATGACAGCTCTGATTTGGAGCCTGCACCTGCAGATTCCTCGTCCAGACTATGTGCCTGCCTCTCCTTGTAAGCTCGGTGTGATGGCTTTGTGCCTGGATCTGGCTTTTTGATCTTCTGCGGCCTCCTGTGGACCACAGCCCTGACAAAGTGCTTGCTGTTGTGATGGGCTGTTGGCATGCTCAGATTTCCTAATGCTCAGACAACCAGGAAGATGCTTGAGGCCTTGGCTGTTCTTGCTCTTTGCGAGGATGCTGCCCCCTCAAGCTGAGGTCTTTGGTAATTTTGGCTCCAGAAAAGCTGGTGCTGTTTGTTTCTGAATGCTAAAGGACAGCCAGATAAGAAAGAGCAGATCCCCCTGGTGACAGGGTCACCCCATGGATGCTGGGACATGATGCTTGGGGGGGTTCTGGTGGTGACTGGCCTTTCTGTGTCTCCGTAGGTCCCGGGCCCAACGTGCCCCCGGTGTATGGCTTGGAGGTGTCTGATCTCTTGCGGTGGGAGGAGGATGTGCTGAAACCTGCTCTGGAGATTGTGGAGAGCTTCATTCAGGTAACCAGAATGAACACATGAGCCATGGCTGGGAACCCAACTTCTCAGTAGTCTCCAAGCCCCGTAACTTGGCCCTTAGTGTCTCCCATGAGCAGGGCTGTCTGTGTATGTTTCCAGCTTTCCTCGGTTGTTGTCTAAGCTGAAAATTTCTCCTAATGCCCAGTGCTCCACTTGCCTTGCATGGTAAAACTGCAGTGTCTGTCCTGCTAACTCCAGTGTCTGCGTATGGCAGGTTCACAGCCCAAACTCCACCAAAGTGAACACAGCCAGGCAAATTTTCGTAGCAGAAACGACTGTGAGCCAATATTTAATCTACAGGGACGTGAGCCCCCAGTAGAGCCTGTGAAGATGGAGTACGATGTGAACGAGAACAAACGGAGTCATCGCGTGTGTGAGCTCTGCGACAGAGTCATCATCGGGGACAGGGAGTGGGCAGGTAGGACCTGGTGGGGGGCGAGGAGGGGACCGGGGGGGACACAGCCAGGGATGGAGTGAGGCCGTTCTCCGGAGCACAGCAGCTTCCTCAGCTGTCTCTGCTTGGCTGGATGACCCTCAGCACCTGATCTTGGGCTTTCAAGGATTGTTTACAGCCTGGGTGTGCAAGCAACCATTTGTGAGCCCGGAGGGGGTGCGGGAGCTGTGCCACAGCAGCCATCTGTCAGCTCCCCCCCTTCCCCGCACCCGGGAAACGCTGCCGCTCGCTGCCGTCACGCCAGACCCGCCGATCTGTACGTAGCATTTAGTCAGGGCTGCTGGTCCTTTTCAGCACTTCAGATACTTTGTCAAAAAGCACAGAACAAACTAATTTCTTCTAAAATTCTGTTGTGTAAAAGGAAAGTTCCTAATGTTTTTAATAGCTCAGTTTTGCTCCAACGTCTCCTATTTATCTATTTATTTTTAAAGTATTCCTAGCTGTAATGGTAATAGAAAGGGCTTTTCTATTTTCAATAGACTTACTTTAAAAGAGCTCAGTTGGAATCAGATTAACTCAGTGAATTTATCTGTGCTGTGAGGCTCGTGCTGAGAACCAGAAACAAAAAGTAGTGGAGAAACTGGCTGCAGAAAAGAAACTGGTAAATCTCCATGTGTTGCCCAAACGCAGCTGATGCAGACACAATGCAAAGATAAATTTCTCCTTGGTCATCGGGTTTGAACGAGTCGCTTTTTCCTATTGATCCAGGGAACTGCTGAAAGCCAAGATGGAAGTTGGCCCAGAATAGGAAGCTTGTTGTAGTGAGATTTTAGCCGGTCTCAGTTTTGAAGGAGCTTTACCCGCTCCAGAACTAGAGGACTCGGAAGCTCTCAGGGTCCATGTCATCCTTCCAGCTCCAGCAGGTTTTATGACTGAGCAGGAACTCCTCAAGGTCCCCAAAACCCTGCAGCTTACGTGTCCTCTGGGGATGTCACCCCAAAACCTGATCAATGGTGACAACACCTTTCTCAGCCAAGACCAGCTGTTCTCTACATCCAGCTGAATTTGGCTCCCGTCCCCAACTGGTGGGAGAAAAAAATGGTCCAAAACCTGGGTGTTACTTGTAACTGCAAAGTGTAAAAGCTCAAAGGGAAGTGAAAATGGTAGTGGGAGCTGACTTGATCTGCAATCTGGTCTGTTTTTCTTAAGTCAAATTACAGATAGTTCTGGAAACTGCTTCCCAGTACCCCCCTGGCTCTGGAAGATTTTAAAATTTTATCTAATTTTACAATTTGTGTGGACTTCAAAGAGCACACCTCCCCAGACAGCAGCACAAATCAGTGCTTCTTCCAGCCACTCTTAAGATTTTCAAAGCTTTTTTTGGTGTTGCTTGTGACAAATTCTAAGAGGTAAGACTTTATTTCAAGCTGAGGGTGACCCTCCAGCATTGCAGCAGCAGATTTGCAGGTAATTTCATCCTTTGGCAGAAAAGGATGACTGGAAAGCACCCGAGGGCCTTGATTTGGTGAACACATACCCTGGTTTAATTAAGGCCCTGCTTGAAAAGTTTGCTGCCTTAATTGCTGCTCTGATCTCTTGGAAACAGCAAAACCGCCCTCCTAAGATGGTGCATTGGTCTGGTTAGACAAAGCGCCTTCTCCTTAGATAATACCACTGATAGCGGAGGTTTTGCTGTCCTTAACTATGTGATTTCAAGCGGAAACGCAGCTCCTGCTGCCCCGCAGCGTCAGTACAAGGTGCATCCCTGGGATTACGCCTCTGTTCCCATCCGACTCCTGCTGAAGTGCTCCCGTAGCTGGGGGCCTTGCCCAGGAGTTATGCAAAAGCACGATCCTGCTCTGGGCTCCGTCCCTACAGCTCTGTAGCTGTTCAGGATATCCCGGCACTGCGGCGCGGGCCTTACACATGATCCTGGCCTTACACATGATCCTGGCCTTACACGTGATCCTGGCCTTACACATGATCCTGGCCACGCTCCACACGCTGCCGGGGAGTTGCACAACGTCACCCGCATCCCGCGATTTGCCGCTTCTTGGGTAACACTTCCCTCTCTCCTCCCGGCGTTGTGTCTCGGTTGGGAGCAGGGTTGCCGGGAGAGTTGTGTCCTGACAATCCGGAGTCTTCTGCAAATGCAGAACCAGGATTTTTTCCTCTCCCAGTCCTTCCTGCGGTCAGAAGGCTTGGAAGGGTTGTCCCGCTCTGAGCTCTGATAGTTTGGCCTAGAAGTGTCCTGAAAAAAATCCAGGGCAGGGCTTGGGAATTCACTTTTCGGTGGGAATGAGTTGTATGGGAGGCTAAGAAGGGAGGGTCGAGTTCCCCTGAGTTAAATGCTCTGTTTGCCTCTTCCTGCAGCTCACACACGATCCAAATCCCACCTGCACCACCTGAAGAAGAGAAGGAAGCTGGAGGCTGCCAGCCGTGCTGCAGAGAGCGAGGGGGACAGTGGGGGCACAGAGACCTCGGGCGAGCACAGCGTCCTGCCTTTGCCGTAAACCCGCAAACCATCTGGCGAAGGCGGCAGCCGCGCTTCCACCTGTACGGTGACGAAGCGGCTTAGTCCTGGGTGGCCTTGAACCGAACGAGCTGAGTCACTTTTTTCGGGGTGAAGCAGGTGTGTAAGTGACGGCCAAAGGCCATCGGCTGCGTCAGATCCTCTTCGTGTGGCCTCACGGCGCCGTGTTCCCATGGAAGGGCCGGGCCCGGGGCAGGGCTGCGGGAGCATCCTCCCGTGCCGAGCGTTAATTCCTGCCAGCAACGCAGCGTTATCCTTGGAATGGTTGAGCCCATCCTGCTGGCGTGCGAACGTGTCGTTCTCAGAGACAGAAATACCCCGCACTCCTCCAGCTTGGCCAGGAGTGCAGCTCCGGAGCTGAGCGAGCTCTTACTGCCTTTATTGTGGAGAGGATTTGGAATTTTTTTTCTTTTATATGGAAATAAAGTTGCAAGATTATTGTGGGTTCTCCTCCCTACTAACAAGCATGGTTTTCTTGCTCTCTGTTTCCACCTGGGCACAGGGGCAAGGCATCCAGGCCTGGTTCTTTTTTCCAGCCACCTTTTCTGCTGTTTTGGAGGGAGCTGAGCAGATGTTCTCAGCTCGGTGCAGGCAGCCTGGTCCCTGTGCACATAGCAGGTGCAGAAGGAGCTGGCACCTGTTAAACAGGAACTTGGAAATGATCTCATCAAGTTTGCAACAGATGAGTCTTGTCCTAGTTAAAGCTGAATTCCCGGGGGTTTACACTGTGGTTTGGCAGCAGGAACCGGCCCTGCATTTGGATCTGAGTTGCTGAGCAGCAAATTCCTTGTGCCGTGTCCACGAGGCAGTTGGTCTCCGTGGTCTCGTTCCTGGGGGACGTGAGGGCTGTGCCACCGCTCTTTCCGCTCTGGTGGAACCAGGAGGGCCTTTCCCAGGGCATTTGGGATTCTCCTGGCAAATGCCAGCAGGATGGTTCTTCCTGGGAGGGTTTTGGGTTGGTAGGGCACATGCTTGCAATGCACCATGTGGCAAGAGCCGTCACCCGGGGCTCAGCCTGCGAGGGGAAGGGCTGCGTGGGTGGGTGCTCTGGAGATGCCTGCTCTGGTGGGGATTAGGTTAAACCTCCCCTTTGTGTTCCTCGGCATTGAATTATTTCTGCAACGCCCCATGGGGTGGCTGCCTTGGGCCGTTTGATAGGGGTATGGGGTGGCTCGGAAGCTCGGAATGAGGGGGAATATGCAGGGAAGAGCTGGGAATTTGCGTTGGCTTTTCTCTGGCAGCACTGGGCAGAGCTGGGCATCAGCTTTGAAACGCTGGGCACCGCGTTGGTGTTGCTGGGTCTGTCTGTAGTGCCAGCTCAACCTCTCCTCCAGCCCAGACTTGTTTGCCATCCACGCTGACTCAAGCCTACGTGGATCTGGGCTCAGCCCAGCGCTGGAGAGCATGGCCAAGGGGTCGTGGCGAGGAACCACGTTCTCCTGGCCTGGATGGATGAAACGCAGGTGAGGCCGAGTGTAAAAAGCCCCGTTCGACACTGATGTGCTGAGTGGGGTGTTTCGATAGCCTGGACGTGTTGAGTCATCTCCCCAGGCCAGGCTGGGCTCACGGAGGCAGCTCTGTGAATGAGGGCTGGGATTATCTGCTCTGTCTCCTGCGTGCAGTCAGATGACCAGACCCTTCGAAATGGATTTGATAGCCTTAATCGGTTTAATATGAACTTTGTTATCCCCACAGATAAATGTTATTCCTCTCCCACAATAACTGCCGGTCTGTTTTGCTCACGATCAGGCTGTGCTGCAGATGCTGTCAGGCAGGGGCTCCCAGGCTTTCCCCCTTCCCTGTGCCTTATTTTGGGGGCAGCAGCTCCCGTATGTTCCAGGAGAACGGGGGTCCAGCACACTTGCTTGTTCATGCTGTGGCCAGCCCAGTAAAGGACGGTGGAAGCGCGTCCCGATCTCCCAGCAGCACCGAGCAGGTGAGTTTTCTTTCTCAGAGAGGTTGGGGCTGAACATGAGGCCACAGCTTTTTATTTTTATGCAGCGCCAGGACCAGCATCGCTGCCGTGATTTGCTTTGTGAGGAAGAAGCTGCTGTGTGTTGTACTTCTGCTGTTCGAAGGACTCGCGGCAGGGACTGGGATCGAGCTCCTGGTGAGGGTCACACCAGTCCTGGCACCGGCACCTGTTCAGCTCCTGTTCCTCCAGCTCCGGCCTCCTGCAGAAGGGACAAACAATGCAAAATTCCTGGCCAGGACTCGCTGAGAAAGTTGTTGTGGCCTCAGGTTTCAGGCTGCTGCCACTGCCGAGAGGTTTGGGGATGGGGAACAGCACTTGGCTCCATCTGCCCTCCGCTAATCCCCAGACAAACGCGGCTCTTCCATCTGTGCAGCCGCAGCCACCGAGCCCATCACACCAGCCACTTAATCTAAATGGCTTTGGCCAAAGATAAGGTCATTAATTACACTGGGATTAGAAAACAGTCCAGGCCTGGCGTGGCTTGGCTCTCCATCAGTTAAAGTCCTCGGTGCCCTGGCCTGGCTGAGCGNATTAAATTGTTGGCCCTGAGGGTGGTGAGAGCCTGGCCCAGGTTCCCAGAGAGGTGGTGGATGAACCATCCCTGGAGACATCCCAGGCCAGGCTGGACGGGGCTCTGAGCAACCTGAGCTGGTGGAGATGTCCCTGTCATGGCAGGGGGGGCACTGGGAAGATGGGAAGGTCCCTTCAACCCAGAGAGGTGGTGGGTGCTCCGCCGATGCCCCGGGCCCGGTTTGCAGGGGCTGTGGAGAAGCTGTGTTGCAAGAGCCTGAAAATAAAAGGAGCTGTTGGCCGGGGTTGTGAAACACCCTGTGCGTCCCGCGGGAGTTCGGTGGCTTTGGCGGCAAAGCCCGGGTGTGCGCGGCCAAATCCTGGCACCGGGCCTGGGAAATGCCGGTATCCAAAGGGCGGGTGGGGGGCTGCCAGGTCCCCCCCTCTCTTTGTCCCCTTGTGCTGCCTGTGAGCCCCCCGGGGCTGCCGTGGCCGGGGGGTGTGGGGCCACGTGGGGCTGTGGTGGGCAGATGGGTGTCCCCACATTGGGGACAAACCAGTGGGGGGGTCGGGAGCTCAGGGGGCTGTGGGGACTCTCCAGCACGTCCCAGAGACAACGGTCATTACCCACCGCACAGGTGGGGAAACTGAGGCGTGGGGACCCCTCCAGAGCATGCTGCCGCCCCCCAGGGGGGCTCTGGGGTGCTGGTGTCACACATGGGGCGCCCATCGCCCCTCGGCAGCGCGGGGGGGCCGTGTGGGGCGGCGCGGGGGGGCTGGCGGTGCAGGCCGCTGCCCATGGCTGCCTGTGGCGGGAAAGGTGGCGGGAAAGGTGGCGGGAAAGGTGGCGGGAAGGAGAGCGCGGGGGGCGGCGGGACAGCAAACCCGGGGGTGGACTTGGCCCTGTGCCCCCAGAGCCTGGCCAGGCGGGGGGAGCGCTGGGGTGTCCTGTGGGGGGTGACACAGCCCCCGCCACAGGCTGGCACGGGGCCCTGCGCTGCGGGGTGCACGGCGAGGGGTCCCCAAGCTCGGGGGGGCTGCGGGTGGGGGCTGAGGGCCAGGGGTCCCCCTTTGGTGGGGCTGGCAGGAGGGGGGGCCGCTGGGGCGGCTTTGTCGCGGTGTCACAGGGCCATCTGCCGGCAAAGGCACGGGCCGTGGCCGCCCGCCATGGCCTCCAGCAGCTCCCAGTGCTCCCAGTCTGCAGCTGCTGGGGCGCTGGGGCAGGAGGGTGCCCTGGATGGGCTGGATCGGGAGCAGCCAGGGGGGCGGCCCCAGCATGGGGGGGCATCCTGGGGACCAGCCCTTGGCTGTAGTGCCCCTGAAGGCTCCTGGTCCCCAGCAGTGTCACAGGGGCTGGGAGAGGGGTCCCCAGGGTGTCACAGGGGGGTCCCTGGGGGGGTTCAGTCCCTGGGGTGTCACAGCCCCAGGTGCCTCCAGCCGGTGCGGTGCAGGTTGGGACACGGCAGAGATGGCCCCGCTCCAGCCACGAACAGATTAAATGTCATTTTATTTCACACCCCCCCCAAAAAATGTAGAAAAGAAGAGGTGAGTGGAGACTTCACTGCTCATATTAAAAATCTCCCAGGTGCGACTGAGCCGTTTCCACCGGTCCGTGCGGATCCACGGGGATGTTTGTCCCTCCTCCTCGCAGCCGGGTGCTCGGGGACACGGATGGGGGTGACACCCGCCCCTTCTCCCCTCCCCGAGATGTCCCCAGCACTCGCTGCCACCGGCCCCATCGGCCCCATCGGCGCGTCCCTGCGCGGCTCCATCCTGCCCGGCCCCAGCACCCCCAGCGCGGTGTCCCCGTGGTGCCACCAGCACCTTGTGTCCAATAACTAGGCGCTGATTTGGGGGTGGGAAGCAAGGGGCAGGATCACGTTGGGGGGGTGGCTTTGGGCCATTTTGATTTTTTGTTGTTGTTGCGTTTCTATGTGTTTCTTATTGTCCCTTTTCCCTCTGTACAAAATGAGCGGAATGGTCATGGGTGTAGGTGACGCGGTGACGGTGCACGGGGTCGGGGCAGCTCCGGTGGCCCCCCCGCGCTCACTGCAGCAGGGCCCGGATCTGTTTGGACGTGGTGTCGTCGTTGAGGTGCCGAGTGGTGTACCTGGGCGGAGAGGGGACTGTCACCCTGTCACCCTGCAGCACCCCGACCCGCTCTGTCACCGTCACCCCACAGCGCCGTCAGGGAAAGCCACGTCCCCCCCCGTGTCCCCCAGCCCCTGGCTCACCTCAGAGCGTTCAGGAGCCCCTCGGTGCTGGTCGAAGGTTGCTCTTTCAAGACTTTGATGCAGCCTTTCATCTGGATGGGGGAGCGAGAAAGGCAGTGAGCACCCAGACCCACCATGGGGGTCAGGCCCCTTCCTCCCCACCCTCCTCCTCACTGCTCCATGGGGGATGAGTTCCCCTCTGGACCAGCTCAGAGATGTCCCCACAGGGGACACTCCAGGCATCACCGCTGTGCTGGGATGAGCGGGATGGGTGTTCTCCCCCCACCATGGACACTCACGTCAATCTTAGAGGTCTTGGCAAAGGCCCCCACGGGGTGGACGTGGTCGTAGAGGATGATGACACCAACCATCACCCGCATGCAGAAGAGGAGGGTCTCGGTGTTGGTGAAGCGGCTCCGGTACTCCCTGTGCCAGGAGAGGGGCTGGCTGAGCCCTGGGGGTGGCACAGGGGCCACCGAGATGTCCCCCCCTGTGTGTGGGGTACTCACGGGGTCTCCAGCATCACCCTGCAGACACAGGCCATGGTGCTCAGGCAGTCGGTCGTGTCCTCGATCGGGAGCGTCTTGTTCTGAAACCCAACAGGTCCTGGCTGCTGTGTCCCCCCCCCTGACCCCCACGTGATGCCGGGGGGGTTCTCCCCCACCCCGAGGGTCCCCCTGGCCTCGCTCACCTCCGAAACAAACTTGGTGGTGGCATTGCTGAGCGTTTTGAGCATGGGGGTGGCTTCGGCGTAGAAGAGGGACATCCTGTTGGCCATCTCGTTGTTCACCTCGCTCTCTGCATCCAGCTGTGGGGGGAACGATGGGGACTGCTGGGTGGCTGACCCCCCCAAGCCACCCCTGGATCGGGGGTGCAGCACCGTCCCCTCACCTGCAGGTTGTTGATGCGATTTCGGCTGATGGTCCTTCTGTAGTAGCTGAAGTCGTTCTGGATGGCGGGGTTGGTCATCTGGTGGGGGGGTCTGGCATTAGGGTCGCGGTAGGGGGAGCCTTGGGCGTCCCGAGGGACTCTACTTGCTCGTGGCTTTTGCACAGTCCCAGTTTAGGAATGCCACGGGTCCCCCCAGCCCTTGTCCCACCCCAGGGGGACAGAGGAGGTACCTTGAGCTCGTCGAAGCTGAGGGTGAAGTGGAGGATCTCTGCAAACTGCTTGGCTAAGGCTTGCTCCCGCTCCAGGTGCTGGGTCGGGGCGTACGGGGGGCTGGTGAGGGCCTCCAGCAGGCTCCGCAGGGCGTTCTCTGCGGACAAAGCACTGCTGGTCCCCCCCGGCACCTCCCCAACCCCGCCTGGGGAAACTGAGGCATGGGGCAGCACCTGAGCACAGCCCATGGCCAGGGCTCCCCCCACCCTGCCCCGCTCCTGCATCCGAGGAGGGATGCGGCGCAACGGGGGGATGCGGGGAAGGTGGATGTGGGCTCGGGGCGCTCACCCAGCCGCAGGGAGAACTCGTAGAAGCGCTTCAGCTTGGCGACGAGGGGGCAGACGGCGCTCCAAGCCCGCTCCTGCAGCCGCAGGTCCCCGGGGTTTTGAATGGCCTGTGGGGACCAGAGCACCGGCGCTGCCCTGAGCCACGGTGGGTTGGGGGGCAGCGGGTGCCAGGGGCTGCACCCACCTCTCGGATCTCCTGCCCGGCGCCCGTGTAGGACTGCAGCTCGGCCAGCACGGCCTGCGCCTCCTCCAGCACGGCGTTCACCTGGTTCCACACCGCCGTCTCGGCCTCCGTGGGCTGCGCATCTGCAGGGCAGCGCCCCGGGGAGAGAAACCCGGAGGGCTCTGAGCGGGACCCCGGGGTGGCGAGAGCCTGGGTGGGGCGTCAGCACCCCGACCCCCGGCTCTCCCGCCAGCCCGCAGCCCTTCCTGCTGGGTTTTGTCCCCCCGGGTCAGCCTCCTTGCCCAAACTCGAGCCAAGCCGTGGAGGGGGGATCAGGCAGGGGGTGTCCTGGTTGCCCTGCGGCTGTGGTCCTGCTCATGGGGCTCCCCGAGCGGCCCCCAGCCCCAACAGGCTGCAAATTGCCCCAGGGAAGAGATGCGGAGCGATAGCTCCTGTCCCACCGGCCGTGGCCCCCCCTTCCCGGGGAGACCCCCGGGTGGAGAAGGTGTTGGGGGGAAGGACATCTGGGATGGCTGCGGTGGGATGGGTGATGGGGTACGAGAACTCAAAAATGGCGTGGATGTGGAACTCAGAATTAAGTGCGAAATGGAGGGTTTTTTAAAAAAAAATAAAAAAAAGGAAAATAAAAATCCCGTCTCACTTTCAAAGTCAAGGAAAAAATTAGGGCCTTGGTCAAGTTCGTTATAAGTCAACACTTTAAGAAGGTTCCCCATGTGAAACCTGCAAGAGAAGAAACAAGAGGAAAAGAAGCGTGATGGGCAGGTGGTGCGTGGGGAAGGAAGAGGTGCTGGGGGGGGGGCAGGAGCCGGCGGCGGCCGGAGCCCCCGTGTCCTCCCCCTGCTGCTCCCGGGGGGCTCGGGGCGCTCCCGGCCCTGGCTGCAGCCTCTTCCCCCCCTCGATGGCGATGAGCGCTGGCAGATGGGCTGATGGAGAGGAAGGAGCGAAGGGAGGAGAGAGCCGCCGGGCTCCGGCGAGGGGGGCGAGGTGCTGAGTGAGTCCCCAAGTCTCGGCTACGGGTGTCCCCCCTCTAGCTGGGGGGTCCTATGGAGCCCCCATAGCCCTGTCCCCATGCAGGGGGCTGCGGAGGGCGCTGGAGGCGGGTGGAGGTTGTTGCTGTCCCAAGGGATGCATGAGGAGCCCAGAAGGTCCCTCGCCGTGGGAGTGGGGTGGCTGTGTGACCCAGTCCCCCAGCCCAGCCCCACAGCCCGGCCCCGGCTGTTTCGGCTATTTTGGGCTGTGCCGGGGATGGTGTGCCGAGCTGTGCGTGCTCTGTCCCACCAGGGCTGGGGCGAGAGGTTGCTGCTGCGCTATTTTTACCCCCCTTGCTCTGAGCTCTGCGCCGGGAGGAAGACGGGGGAGAGGGAGGAAGGGGGACACAGGGCCGTGCTGGGTATGGCACCTCGCCTTGGTGGCCGTCACCTCCTGTACACCCCATGTCCGGCCTGGGAGGTCCCAGTCACGCTCTCCTGTCCCAGTTACCCAGGCCAGTGAGAAGCTGGGGTGGGGGGACCTGGGTCCCTGTCCCCCGGGTGCAGGATGTGACTCCAGCACCACCCCTCCCAGCACCTCAGGCAGCACAGATCCTCCCCTCCTCCTCCCCGCCATCCAGGCTGTCCCTGCCGTGGCGGTGGCAGGGGACGTGCCACGTGGCCACCTGGTGCCATCGACTGCTCCTGAAGTCCCCATGAGCAGGGACACATCCTGCATCCTTGTCACTCGGCCAGGGACATCTCCCTGTGCTTTCGGGGATGGGGTATCTCCGTGTCCCACTCCCCTGCCCCACTCAGCCCTTTGTGGGGCACAGCCAGGGCTGCCCCGAGGCACCTGGGGACACCGGGGCTGCTGGGGACACTGTGCCTGTCCCCATCTTCCATAGAGCAGCCCCGGGCCCCTCCCCACGCCCACCCTGCTCGTGGGACTTACTTTCAAAATCCAGGAAAAAATGAGGACAGTTTTCTAAATCTTTGCCCAATACCTTTATCAGGTTGCCCATGGCCAGCAGACCTGAGCGAGAGAAACAGAACAGAGTGGAACAGCACCGGTGCCACCGGCCCGATGCTCCAGCGCACCCGAGCCCCCACCGCACCTACCTGCACCCGTCCCACCGCGCTCCGCACCCCCCGGCCCCAGCCCGCACCCCCCGGACGGGACTTGGGGTGCGAGCTCTGCCAAAACGCGGTGGGGAGGGAAGTGCAGTGGGGGTTCGTGAACATCGGTGCTTCCTGTGGGTGCCCCTGGCTGTGCCGCCCCCCCAGAACACCCCAGTTCCCCCAGCCCAGCCCCAATGCAAAGCCAGGGGGCTGCCCCAGGTGACCCCTGTGGGGCTGTGCTGCTTCCCCTGGGTGACAGCGCTGGGCATCCCCATGGAGAGGGGAAGAGTCCAAGTGGGATTTCTGCCCCATGGACCCTTTTTAGGGGTCTGGTACCCACACCAGAGCATCCCACCCACCCCATGGCCCTGGGTCCTTACCTTGGTGCCTGGTGGTGTCTACGGTGCGATCAGGGGCTGTGCCACCCCCCGGGTCACTTCATGGGCCGGCAGGGACCTGCAGGCAGGAGGATGGGAGGGTCAGGCCACCCCCCAGGGATCCCCCCACCCAGGGGTGACAGTGGGACACTGGGTGTCCCTCCCCGACTCTCAGCCCTGCACATCCCCACCGGCCTTCACCTGATTTGCTTTTATTATTGCCAGAAGCCGCTCGGAGCTTCCCAGGGCTGCGGCGCTTTCCACCATGTCACCTGGCACGGACCGAGCATCCTCACCCCCTGCACCCCTCGGGGGAACCTGCCGGCCTGGGGACACCCCTGGGTGCTGGGGGGCTTCGGGTGGGTGCTGCGGGGACTCTGGGGGGCCTGGGGCAGCCCCAGGGGTGGATGATTCGCACCCACTCTGCTCAGGCATTTGCAGAAGCGCTGTGACCGGTGTCCTCGTCCCCGTGCCGCCGTTGTCCTTGATGGGCGACTCGGGGCTGGGATTTGTCACCGCTGAACTCTGCCTGTGCCCAGGGAGGGGCACGGATGGGTCCCCGTGGTCCCCAGCATGGGGCCTGAGCTGTGGCTTGGGGGTTTGGTGACCCCCCCAGCCACACCCGAGGTGGCCCTGGGTTTTGTCCCTCCCTGCAGTGGCCTCCCAGCACCCCAGCCCTGCTCAGCACCCACTCCTCTCCCTGCTCCCCCTGAGCATCCTGCCCCATGGGGACCCCACGGTGGGTGTCACCTCCACGGGGACATCCCAGCTGACAGGGAGAACCCCCCCATGCTCCAGGCAGGGCCGAATCCTGCACCCAGGAGCATCGCTTCCCCCCAGGGGCAGCAGTGCCCCTGGATCTGCCTGTCCCCATGTCACCCGGGGCTGTTTTGGGGCTGTGTCCCTTTGCATTGCCATGGGCACCGCAGCCTGGTGCAGCACCGCACCCCCAGCCTGAGGCTGGTTGCCCCATCCCCTTGGCTTGGTTCTGCACCCCGCACCCCCCCCGCCCACTGGGTGCCCACTGGGTGCTGGGCTGGTGCCCACTGTCACCACCGAGCCTCCCCTGCCACTGCCCCCAGCCCTGGCCGCGCTGGCATCGCCGCAACCACTGCAGGGTTGGACAGCGGTGCCTGGAGGATTTGGTTGGGGGGGGCACGTTATCCCCAGCACCCGAGTGCCGGGGCCAAGTGCTGCCCCAGGATCAGCCAGGGCACCCTCAGCCCTGCCCAGCGTGGGGTTTGGGCTTCCCAGGCTTGTCACCCCCCCACACTTTGGGGACCTCCCTGGCTGGAGGGGGGCAAGGGGCTGAGCCCCCCCTGAGCGGGGGTGCCGGGGGCCTGGCTACGGCAGCAGGATTTACCGCAGGGCTGCCGGGGAGCGGAGCTGCGGCACCCAGGCGGCACCGGGAGCACCCAGCCGTGCACCCACACCCACCCGGGGACACCGCGGGGCTGCAGCATCCCGGGGGGGACACTCTGCACCCACCCCATCGCTCCCAGTCCTGGGGGGCACCAGGCTGGGGGTGCAAAGACAGAGGGGCTCCCGCAAGGGGCTGCTGCCAGTTGGGTCCCCAAGGGAGGCAGCCAGCGGCTCCCACAGCCCCCCCCCCGGCCCTCAGGCCTGGTGGCATCCGTGTCCCTGTCCCCCAGTGCTCACCGTGGCGGTGGGGAGCTCGAGGCGTGGGCAGGCGGTGGCCGCGGCCGAGCGTCTGCGGATGCTGCCGGAACGCGGGGTGTCGGGGACGAGCCCCCGCCGCGCGCCTGAGCCGCCCTGCGCCAGCTGCCGAATGCACCACAAAGACCACCATGGCCCCCCCGCCCCACGCCACTGGTGACGGTGACGTCTCAAGTGTGAGGGAGACGGGGACGCTTAACCCCCTGCGTGCCGAGCCGCAAACCTCTGCAGCCTGCTGGGATCAGGGCTCTGCGCCCCACCGGGGTGCTGCTCTTGGGTTTTGGGGGACACGGTGACACCGACTGGGTGCCTGTCCCCCCCCCCAGCAGAGCCAGTCCTGCTCAGCCTGGCAACCCATGCTGAGCAGGGAGAAGGAAGCCCCACATTTTCCTTTCCTCCTGCCCCAGCTCATGGATGGCACTTCTGCCCAGCGTGTCACTGGGAAATGGGGGATTTGGAGGGGTTGCACTGGCTGTGAGGGCCGTGCGCTGTCCCCAAGGTCCCCCCCGCTGGGCACAGCCCCCCAAGCTGTGCCAGTGCAGCCCGTAGCCGCTGGGGGAAGCTGCAGTCCTTTGCATTCAGCAGCGTCGCTGGATAATGAGATTTTTTGGAAGCTGCGAGGCCCCGGCAGCTCAGCACCCCAGGGCGGGGGGCCGGGGTGACACTGCTGCAGGGCTGGGGACCAAAGGGCTGTCACAGAGCCAGCGCTGTCTGCAGAGCCGGTATCCCCCCCCGGGACCCAACTGCCCCCTCCGCAATCCCGATGTCCCATTTGAGCCTGGGCTCACGTCAGTGTTTGGGGTGCCCCGATCTGGGTGCTGGGCTCAGCTGGGTGCTCCAGCCCAGGTGCTCGGGGCCACCAGTGCCACCAGCCCTGCGTGACCCCGGGAGTCCCCAGCATGGGGACTTGGGGTGTTGCAGCCCCAAGAAGTTGGACACCCCGTACCCCACAGCTGCCCTTGTCCCCATCCCTGGAGAGTCCCCGTTGCACCTCCAGCCTGGCGCTTCCCCAGCTCTTCCAGCCACCCCTTGCCCCTTCAGCCCACCCTGTTCCATGAGCTGAGCTCTGCCGGTCTCAGCCCTGGTAGCCGTGCTGCTTCAGTTAAACCCTCATTAATTTTTCAGTCCCCCTGCGCACCCTGAGCGCAGGCGGCTTGCAGCAGCGCTAATTGATGTCTTCTCTACTTAAGCAAGCAAGAACCAGCAGTGGGTTGCCCAGCCGGTGCAGGGGGGGCTCAGTCTCCCGTGCTCTTGGGGAGGCTCATGGAGAGGCTTTGGGGCCAGACAGAGCCACGTGCATGGCGGAGGCTGCTGGAGAGACCTGGAAGCCATGGGGCTGAATGAGCCCAGCACGGGTGGGGATCCAGGCCTGGCCATGGGTACGGCGCAGGGCTGCCATGTCCAGCCAGGGAGGGGTCCCAGCCCTCCTGCCCCTGGGGTGGGCGGCTGATGGATCCCTGCAGCCCTGCTGTGTATAACACAGCTGCAAATATTTGTGTCTTTTTGTAAACCAGCCCTCTCTCACCTCCGGTTAGGGCAGTTTCTGCAGCTTCCTCCAGCCACCTCCGCAGCGAGGGTGGGTGCACCCCACAGCAGGGCTGGTTCTGGGGGATGCTGAGCTGTGGGGAAGGGCAGAGCACCCCATGGCACCCCACAGCCTGGGTGGGGACCAGGATGGGGAGCAACCCTGGCTGGATGGAGACATCACGCTGTGCTCAGCGGCCACCAGCTGCAAGGGGTGCTGTGGACAGGCCTGGGTGGCACCAGGATCACAGCGGGATGGCCAAGGTCACTGGGAAGAGCTGCGAGCGATCGCCATGGAAACGCTCCATGTTTGGTTCTGGAGATCAGAGTTCTGGAGATCGGATTGGTTTTCTCAGCACTTTCTCTGCGCTTCAGCCACGGCTCTGCCCAGCCAGAAGGACCAAGGTATGTCCAAGTGTCCCCTCTGTGCAGGCAGTATAGTCCCTGCTGGTCTCTGCCGGCCCTGAAATGCACCAAGGGGATTTTGGGGATGCTTTGGGATCAGCCACCAACAGGAAGAGCAGCCAGAGGCAGGTGATCGTGGCAGGGTGAGGAGGAGGAGGAGGAAGCACCGAAGCAGCAGAGAGAGTGGCAGAAAGGGCAGAGAGTGCAGAGGGGTTCTACTCAAGGCTGGGGACCAGGCAGGGACCTCCGGGCAGGCAGAGCCGGCAGCATCCCTGGTACTGAACCCAGCATCCCGCCCCGCATCCCAATCCCGGCATCTTTCCTGCATCCCGGTCCCCGCCTCCCCCTCGCATCCCCTCTACATTTCCCTCCAGCATCCCTCAGTATCCCAGTCGCCGTTTCCCTCCCAGCATCCCAGTACCCTCCCAGTATCCCACCTCTCCCCCACCGCGGCCCCACCCTGCTGATTGACAGCTCTCCCAGCCAACGGGCGGGCGTTGCCGCCGGGGGGGCGGGCGGCCCGCGGTTACAAGAGGGGCGGGAGCGGTGCGGGCAGAGCCGGCCGGTTGAACCGCGGCCCCTCCGGTACCGGCCCCGCAGAACCGCCGCCTGCCCGCGCCGTACGACAGGTAAGGGCCGTCGGGGCCGGAGCCGCTTCCCGCCGGGGCTGGGAGCCGGTTCCCCGGTGCGGAGCTGCCGTTGGGGCAGGTGCTCGGAGTCGGTTGTAGCGGTTGTGGGGGGGTCGGTGTCCCGGAGCTGCCCCCCGGGTGGGCAGAGCAGCCCCCGCACCCGCGAATGCTGCTGCTCCCAGCCCGGCCACCCCATCCATCCCCTGGGCTGGGTCCTGCACCCTTTCCCTTCTCCCTCCCCAGGTCCTGAAGGGTGGGTGCCCTGCGCTGCCCAGGGTGCAGCCCTGGGGGGGCACCCGTAGAGATCCCCCTCTGTCCTGTTTTGGGACCAGCAGCCAGTGATTGATAATGATGCTTGTGCTTTGAGATGAGTGGTTTGTGTCAAGCATGTGGTGGCCCTGCTGGCTCCAGCAGCTGTCCCTGCGGTCCCTGCCCTGGCGTGGCCTTTGCTGCGTCGTGCTTGGAAAAGGGAGTCGAGCTCTGTGGACCAAAGGATGCTCTTCCTGAGCCCTGGCCTCTTTGAGGGCTTCACTTGCAGGACAACGTGTGCTGTTTCTGGCAAAGGCCGTTGTCGCTGTTTCCTCCAAAGCTGCCCCTTGTGTGGGTGAGAAGCTGCATCCACCTGCCAGTGTGGTGGTGGGAGACGTGGGAGGACACAAGCACGGGACATAGTGGGGATTGATCGATCACTGCAGGTTAGAGCTGGAATGTAGAGCCGGGAGGGCTCACGTAGCTCCGCAGCCAAGCCGGGGATCGCTGGAGAAGCGTTGTGCTCCGTGGGCGTCCGGACGCTTCCTCGGCTCTGGCTGCCGAGGGGCGGTGGGTTAAGTGCTGCTGCGGCAGACGGTGACAGATGCTGGTGGGATGATGGGGCAGGAAGCAGCCTCTGCCTGCGGGATTAGCTGGGAACGAGGATGGCTGGGAGCGCAAGGAGCCCCCCATCACTGCAGGAGGAGGCTTGTGCCCATCCCAGGGTACTCCCATGTCCTGCGAGCCCACATGGCCAGGAAATCAGATGCTTGGAAGAGAGATAGCGCTTGGTCGGGCTCCAGGTGAACTTCTACTCAACTTTCTCTATGGAGAGACAAGCTCCAGGAACTCTCGGCAAACCATCTGCTGCTCGGGCTGAGCGGCGCCGGCAGCCAAGGCTGCGTGGGAGCGGGCACGACGTGTATCCAAGCAGCTCCGCGTCCTGCCCACGCAGCTGCGGGCTTGCCAGAGCTCCAGCACGCCGCTCCGCAGGCAGCAGAGCCGCCCTCGCCGGGGCTGGCCAGGCATCACCACAGCCGGCTGGATGCGGCAAGGCAGGTGGGGCCAGGGGTTGAGTTTCACCGCTTTAATAGGAGAATCGGTAACCTCTTCTTTGTCCCATCCTTACAGAGGGCAGCTGGACATCATGGTCTGGTAAAAGCCACGTGAGGAGGAGTTCTGGGTCTTCAGTTGTTTTTTGAGTGTTTTTCTGCAGCCCAAAAGCCTGGGAAATGGGGGCCTCAAATTGCACCAGGGGA
>VWYH01006987.1:126850-236032 GCA_013399365.1 Pampusana beccarii | reverse complement strand
GCCCAAGGAGGTTTCACTTTTTTAGACAAATGGCTTATTTCCTTATGTTCTTGTAATCATTCCCCTCATTTATGGTTTATTTAATTTTGCAATCAGCTCAGCTGGTAGCAAGGTGCTTTAAAAAAGGTCTCCATTGATATAGGAGAAAAAAAAGTACACATCTCTGCATGTCTTATTTCTCTCACAAGATAACAAAAAATGCCAGGCTCTGGTGGCATGCTTAGAAAATTTATAGGGCAGAAAGCACTACTGCAAATATTGCACAGATCAAATACATCTCACAGCCAACACTTCTACCTTGCAGAGGTTATTCAGGCAAGAACCATGTCCAAATCAGTGGCATTTGACTGGAACAAGGAACAGGTCTTTGCAGTTAGTTTTCAGCATAGTCTGACATTAAACCTAGTTCATGAAGGCAACCTGGATTGACACCTAGTCTGGTAATTTTTAAAGCAACAAAATAAGGGTTTTATTACTTTAATCTTAGAATCTGTTTTATGCCAGTAGTGCCGTTTCCACTAACAGAACAGGGTTTTTAAGATGTGGTGGCATAACACTAGTGAACTCCAAGGTGACGTGAAGCAGAACACTATCCAAACAGCTGAACATTTCCTCTGGGCAGAGCACAGAATCTGTTACCACCACCAGTGCTGCTGCTATTTGTGTAAACAAAATTGGGGCCACCTGAAAAAGAAGAACCTCAGAAGAACGGGAAGATATAAAAAAATCTTAAATGACTAGTAGAATAAGCTAAGTCAGAGTCACAGTTGAAATTAATCTGGTACTATGATGAAAAAAGTGTGAGTAACTAGAAAAGACAATTTAGGGCCCCTGCTGCGTCTTGTCCTGAGTTTATTTCTAAATGTGTCAAAGTGACCAGCTTATACATCCAGTAAAGCTTTTGAATTAAAAAAAAAATAAAAAAAAAATCAGTATCTCAGTTTGTTCTCAAAGCTAAACAGCATTTTCTACTGAAAAACAAAAATAAATGTATGCATTAAAGGTATGTGACTGGTGTGTTTGGTGTTGGTAAAAAAAATGTAAAGTTTTCTATGCTAGAGTCATTAAGGAGGAATATTCTACATTAATATAATTTATTCTTTCAGAGGAATACTCCTTTCAGGGGAATATTGTATCATCTGGCATCCTCATTATGTCTTTTAGAATAAAAGAGAGATTAAAACCAAATATGTGGACATGAAGTTAGCTAACGGCTTTTGTTAGTCAATATAAACATTGGGAAGTCTGAATATTTATTAGACTCTCCTAGATGTGGGAAAAGGGACGAGAATCTCTAGAAGAAATATTTTCCAGACTCCATAATTAAATTAAATTTCTTGGCTAGAGCTGTGGCTGTTATTTGCTGCTGTATGTAAGAAAGTCCATTTCTTCACTAGTACCAAGGTTTGTTACCAGACACATAAATGCACCATTTATAAAATAAGGTAAAACCAGAGGAAAGGGGCTGAGCTAAATCAGGAACCCCTCTCCTTTGTGTGCCTGATTTATGTCAGTGGCTGGGAGCTCCTGCGCACTGTGTCAAATCCCTTGCCATGCTGGCTCTGCAAAATGCAGGATTTGTTCCCAGAAGGGCAGAGCAGTCCAGGCAGATGGAATGAAGACCAGCTGTGCTGAGAGCCACTAGGGTTAGGAATACACAGCCCTTAGGCTACCAGGGAAGAGCTGAAATCCCCCTTTTTCAGTGTGCGCAAAGTATTAGCTCATATTTTGAGACCAGGCTGAGAGAGTTGGGGTTGTTCAGCCTGGCAAAGAGAAGGCTCCAGGGAGACCTTATTGTGGCCTTTCAATACTTAAAAGGGGCTTCTAAGAAAGATGGGGACAGACTTTTTAGCAGGGCCTGTTGCAATAGCACAAGGGGCAATGGTTTTAAAATGAAAGAGGGAGATTCAGGTTAGACATGATGAAGAAATTTTTTACCATAAGGGTGGTGAAACCCTGGCCCAGGTAGCCCAGAGAGGCGGTAGATGCCCCATCCCTGGAGACATTCAAGGCCAGGCTGGACGGGGCTCTGAGCAACCTGATCTAGTTGAAGATGTCCCTGCTCATTGCAGGGGTTGGACTAGGTGACCTTGGAAGGTCCCTTCCAATCTAAACTATTCTATGATTCTACGATTTTCTGGCAGTTACAAAATATTAATCAGAGTACCTATTTTAAAAGAAGTTGAAAGATAGCAACAATACAGTCTGTATAGTGTTCTGCATTCCACTATCTTTAGCTACTTTAAATCAGCGAGCATTTCCTCTCCATCTTCTGCTGTCACCAGTGATGTACAGCCGTCACGGCAGCGGTTGCTAACGGTGACTGCTGTGGCTCGGACAGATCAAGGCACTTCTCAGAGAGCTGTCACTGCTGTGCTCATTCATCTGCTTCGGGACTCACAGTTCACTGGCTGCTGGCTTTGAGGTCACTGAGGGGAATATTTGCTTTTCTTCCTTTGTTCTATCAAGATTATTTTCTGGCTCTTCCAGATGATCATTGTGTCTTACGACGGAGTAGAACAAAATAAACCCGTGACTTCAAGCAACTGCAGAGCTGTCAGTATTCTTCCAAGGTGATATAATAAAGGGTAGGAGCTCAAAATAATGTGCAAAAACCTGATTTTTGAGACGTGAGAAAAGGCTGACAGTGATATACCAAGGCAGTCCTACTTCCAGGACAAAGAGGAGCCTTTCCTATGCCCTGTCACAAGTTCCTTGCTTGATCATTGTCCTATATCCAGAGCTGCTATAAGACTAATACTTGTAAAATTGCTTTGGGTCCTTAAACTTATTCCAGAACCATAAACTAATATTGCCTCTGTGTCATACATATAGAAAAAAATAATGAAAGGTGGGGGTGGATAATGCATCCAGTAGTGCAAATACTCCTTAGTCTATTGGACTTAGTACATCTTCAGTTCTGTATTTTTATTTTTTGTAGTCGGTTTCTAAATGCTAGAGATGGAAAAAATTCTCTCTCCACTTTTTTTGCACTTATAGGACAAAATTCAAGCTGTGCTTTCACTCAGTCTTCCTTTCTCTCACATACAAGGAGATAGGCATACAGAACTCCAGAGTCTGATGGAGGAGGCATTCAGTGTTAATTAGATGTGTTATGTTTCACAGTATTGGCACAGTCAAAGAACCAGTACAGATGTGCTTCTATTGACAGGAGAGATTTTTCTTACTTTGCATCAAAGACATTTACACTTGGGTTTACAAAAGGATTAAAGAGGGTTAGGTGCCCAAATCCCATCACAGCCTAGGTGGAATTAGGAACCTTGCTGCCTCCAGTTCTGTTGCATAAAATGGTCCACGCATGAGTGCATTTCACTGCTGTCACCAGCCTTAATGTGTCCCTGGGAGCAATGACAGCGCTTGAAATACTGAGCTGACCTCTTCCTGATCCAGAGCCTTTTTGCTCCAGTGAGCTTTTCTGATGCACCCAGCCTGACATAAATCATCTGTAGTGCCTTTGTACTGCTTCTTTCAACTAATTTTTTTTCCAGTGTGCGTGTGTGTGAGAGAGGAGGAGCAACAGGGAGCAACAGGGAGACTGAAGGATCCAGGAAGGAAGGGCAGGTGTCTGAGCAAAGGAAAGACGGAGCACAGAGGGGCTCTGCAGAGCAGTTCTGGGAAGGCCTGGGGAAAGTATGATTTCAGAACCGGGGCAATGAATATTTTATGAAGGCAATGGTCCTTCCACTGCAAGGATATGGATTTCATAACATGTTAAGGTACAGTTCTCTCTCCATGCACCAGCAGGCTCCTGAGCGAGACAGCAACCCCCCTTTACTATGTTTAATAAAATATAGGGAGGCATTTGAGAGAAAATGAAGCGTGTTTTCAAACTGATACAGTTTGAAACGTGTCCAGTTGATGGTAATTCATGCATCTTCTGCTTTAGATTCCTTAAATGTAATAAATCAAAGGCAGAGGTAGGAGGCTGAAGCATGGAGGGGTGCAATTAAGGGAGGTGAAGTGCTGCATCCATAGGGTTTTACTATGCCAAGCTAATATCTTCAGGCTCATGTTCAGATACAGTAGAGCTGAACGATGCCCACAGCGTCCCACCAGCCTCCTGCAATTACAACTACAATGACTTCAGTGTGGCTTTGCAACCCCTTCAGCTTTCACATGTGCACTTCTGCATGTGCAGCACACGTGTTTCTATTGCTCTGCAGGTTGGAGGTCATTTGAAGAGGTGCCTGAGGGCCTCAGACCGCCAAATGTAGCCCAAAGCTATATTTGCCCTTGTACAAGCTTATTCTTAGCACAGCTGGTAATTCTAAGTGTTTCTATATGTGTGTAAAACTGAAATACAAAAAGTGACTGCTTTCAGATGAATTCACATCAGCCTGGCATGCCTGGCAGTCATTGTCTGAGGTTAAATACCCTTTTCCAGTCACAGGGGCTAATTTTAGCAGGCAGGCAGCCTGCCTTCCCCAGGAGGTTCCAACTCCCACTTCTTATGCTCTCTCCCCAAATTAGTGGGCTTCACCTAGACAATGTTACAAACACAGGCACACTCTGAGGATGGCAGGAACATGGGGATGGAGCTGGCACTCCCAGAACCTGCAGGGAGGGACATCCCCACATGCTGTCCACAGAGTTCCTGGAGAAGCCCGAAATGTTAGGTCTGACCCTAATAGCATCTTTAATTGGGCACAAGTGGGTAATTGGGCATTGCAGGGAAAGCTGGTGGGCAAACACCTCTGAGAGCAGAGACCTGGTGTCTAGGTGACCCTCAGCCCAGGGGGACTTGAAATGGCCTCACTGGCTCCTGACTGGGATGTTAAGAACTAGGCAGCAGAGGTTGGAAAGGAGATGCTGGGACACAAGATGCTGGAAAGCAGCTCTGCAGAGAGGGATCTGGGGGTTCTGGTTGATGGCAAGTTGAACAGGAGCCAGCAGTGTGCCCTGGCAGCCAACAGGGCCAACCGTGTCCTGAGTGCATGAAGCACAGCATCGCCAGCCGCTCAAAGGAGCTGATTCTCCCGCTCTGCTCTGCACCGCTGCGGCCTCACCTGGAGCACTGTGTGCAGGTCTGGGTGCCATAGCATAAAAATGATATAAAGCTACTGGAGAGCATCTGGAAGAGGGCCATGAAGTTGGTGAAGGATTTAGAGGGAAGCCATATGAGGAGCAGCTAAAGTCACTTGGTTTGTGCAGCCTGGAGCAGAGGAAACTAAGAGGAGACCTCATTGCAGTCTACAGCTTCCTCACAAGAGGAGGAGAAGGGGCAGGTGCTGATCTCTTCTCTCTGGCAATCAATGACAGAACCCAAGGGAACGGCAGGAAGATGTGCCAGGGGAGGTTTAGGTTGGACATTAGGAAAAGGTTCTTCCCCCAGAGGGTGCTGGACACTGGAACAGGCTCCCCAGGGAGGTGTCACAGCCCCAAGCCTGACAGAATTAAAGAAGTGACTGGACAACACCCTGAGACACATGGCGTGAATTTTGGGGTTGTCTTATGCAGCGACAGGAGTTGGACTCAATGATCCTTGTGGGTCCCTTCCAACTCAGGATATTCTATGATACTATGAGACCAAAGGACAGACAGCCCAGTGATCTGTTTAAAACTTGCTTTATATTGTCTGTGTTTCACAGCACATTCTTGATTTCAAATACAGCCTACTTCAGAAGCCAAACAAAAGCTCTACTAGCACAAATCAATACCTGCACTACTGCTTGAGTGCTAAACCAGCCACAGTTTAGGCCAACTCTGCTAAACTTTTTGCATTTTTCATTGCTCTTCTAATGATCTTCTAGCCTGATACACAACATTTTTCTATCAGGCCAGTCATGATCTCTGGAACAGATTTTGTTACCTGTGCCAAACCATACCCTGACTGGTTATGCATTGTCTCTGCCACAAACTGTTTGCATTACAAAGCAGACTTTTCATTTGAAAACGTGTCACCTTCCACATCCGCGGATGTAGAAGTTGTGATTTTATGAATAATTCAAACCTTCAATGAGGCTGGAGGGAATACACCTTAATAATGCGCACAGAGCCCTGAAGCACCCTGAACTTCAGTTTTGGTATTAGAAAAGCATAAACTGATTTGACTTTGATTTGATACTAAGGGAGCATTTTATTTGTTCAAATACTTAGGAAATTCAAAGCTCGCAGAACCCAAAGCACCTTCTTGTGCGCAGGACTTTAGTCATGAGCCTCCCCAGGTGCACAGAGCTTACACCACTCCATCGCGCTGCTGAGAGGGATTTGTGTGACTCAGACAGCATTGGGAGCAGTGGCTGGATGCAGACGCGGCTCCTGCCCTTTACAGAAGTAGTTGGTTGTTCAGAAAGCTTCCTTTTGAAGAGTATTTCGACCACGTAAACATGTGCTACATCCAACGGGGCTGAAATTGCACCTTTTCTGATGAATATGTCCAAGGCAACATTCTAATTGTTTGCTTTCAAAGCCAGAGGTGTTGAGTTGCAAGGCCAAAACGTGCCCACTTGCTCTTCCTGTTCACAGACAGCCACAACACAGACGCTGAGGACAGTCATGTCTGTCATGACTAGGAGGAAAATAAGGACATAACCCGTCATGGGAAGGGAGCTTTTTCATTGATTACAAATACTTCAGATCACTTCCTAATATACTTGTTGTTTGTCATAGTCTTGCCTTGTGTGTTCCATGTTTTGCACTATTTTCGAAACCCTTTTTGTACTCTACACCATAACAAATGCTTTGAAAGCTCAGTTGTTATTGCAGAAATGTAGGTCTATCAGCTCTGCCCTCCCAACCTTCTGATTTTGCAGTGTCACCAGTTTTGCTAGAAGTTATGCGTTTGCTCACATCATTTGCACATGTGACATTTGCAAGACTGGGACACAGTTTGGTAAAATTAGCTCATGGCTTCTGTACAGGCATTCGCTTAGCTGATTTGACAGGGCACTGAATGCAGACGTCCCAGTATCACATGGCTTACTGATCCTGACCACTGAGGCCTTCTCAGCACAGTGCAGAAGACCAGCACAGGGAGTTCATGTTGTCTCATTTTGAACAATTTGCAAATACCGAGGGTCAAAATTCAATAGGTGAAAACTGTATTGTTCTCAATTAGCATAAGTCTACCACATCTATTCTTTTTTATCTGATTGTTAATCCCTGGAAATATAAACTACAAAACATTTTAGCAATGCAGAAATATTCATTTCTCTGTAGCCAGAACACTGAAAGCAGCCAGCGGAACACTAGTAGTCATGCCTTCATAAGCATAATAAATCACCATGTAAGCAGCTATCTAACCAGAAGCTTTGAGAATATATTTGAGTTTTGACATTAAATTTAATCACACGTCTTATCCAGAGAGTAATACCTAGAGGAGCAGATTTACATAGCATGAAAATCAGTCAGTACTCGAAACTGTGCATGAATGCTTGCATCAGAAATCACTTGCTTCTCTAGAGACAGTGTGACTGAGTATTTACACAGTTAAATCGGATTTCTCACCCTTCTTGTTGAACTGAGGAAATGCGCTATTAAGTATTTGTTTAGATACTTACAAAAATACCTAAAGCTGTGTACACAGCTAGCCCATGGAAACCATGCCAGCCTCATGCTGCTTTTTCCTTTGTGTCGGCTGCATTTTCCCATCTCTTGTTTCTCAGCTCAATCTAAAATTGTAGTCTTGTAGGTGGGTGATTACCTTTAACACCTACTGCCACTAGCACAGTAGTCCTGGCATAATTTGAGTCTTCAGGACTATTGTAGCACGAATGTTTAAAGAACAAGCCCTAGTGAGAGATTAAGAGTGCTGGGAAGTTATTTCCCCTCTCAAAGATTACTACAGCAAAAAGTAGAAGGGTTTGGCTTTCCCTAGCTGGTCTGTCCTTAAAGAAAAGAGCCTTTCATGGGAGGTGTATATTTAGTCTGCTTTGCTTGGCAATATTCTGCTGAGGAAGGTCTTTCCAGTGTCTCTAGAGAACCAGCTGGTCCCTGGGAAGAACAAGCTCAGGACAACCAACCTTGCTGATCACAATTGCAATTTGTTAAGATGAGGTTCAGTGGAACTTTTTCATACTGCTCGAGGAGAATTACATCTTTGGAAAACTACATTAGGAACCTAAATAAGTTTATGATCTTCAAGGTTGCAGGTTACCTGCCACTCAGACTAAATTGAGATGATGTTAGGCAGGCCTCACCGTGCCTGAAAATGGAACTTGGGTTCACAGATGTGCTTTAGGGAAGTGAAAGGAGGCTCCATGATTTAGAAATGTTGTCCTGTCTTCCCTAATTTTGTTTTATGGAGCTGTTTCCAGGAACCCACCAAAATGAAAGCATCTTATAACAAGAAGTGCAGTATTTTATGTTTGCAAGAGCTTTTGNGCAGCCATTTACAGCATCAGATTGAAATCCACCATCATCAGACAGCAACTCGAAAATCTGCAAAGCAGTATGACCGCGGAGCAGATCCCAACCTAGCTGGCTTCCCCCTGCATGGAGCACACAGGGCTGGAGAGCAGGGAGCCCACCTTCTGCCACTTCTTCATGTAGGGCCGGCTGATGGGAACGGGGCGCCCCAGGAAACAAGAAGAGCTCAGAATAACCCATAGCTGTGCCTCTAGGTTTCCTGGCTGTAGCTAGTGTGGAGCAAGGGGGTATAGAAAGCAAGCTTTCTCAATCCAGCCAGCAGATATAACACCTCCAGAAACTTTCCCCCATACCCACTGTCTCATCCCAGTGTAACATATGCAAGTCGAGGCTTTAGAGAATACGCACATATAAGAATTCCTTTATGAAGATACACGTGGTATTGCTCTGGGTCCCTGCACTGCAGTAGCAATTAGGCAATACAAAATTACATTGCTTATCTCTCAGCTGAGGGAAAGAGTTACAGAAGCCAGATATCAGTTACACACAGGGATTAAGGACATGACCCCAAATGAAGCCCATTCTTTTCCTCAGCAGCTCAAATGTCATCAGTCTTAAAAATCAATATGTACCACTGAATTATGAATAGTTTTCAGCTGGAAAGTTTGAGAAATATTGATGTGGCTGCTGAGCAGTTGGTACCATAATATTAATGTGAGCTATGAATCTAATTAGAGATACACATAGCACAAAATTGACAAAGACAAGGTTAAAGTATTCCTTACTGCCTTTCAGAAAGAATTGGGTGATTCACTTTAAGTTTCAGATTTTATATTCTGTAGGTAGGATAAAAATGCAATAACAAAATAAACTAATAATTCCAAAGTTAAAAAGCTATGTACGAAGTAGGCATCCTTTTTTTTTTGTCCACAAGGACAAAGCATTTATATGATTAAATTTGATTTTTCTTTGATCTCTATGTCCTTCCATCAATTGGGGTAACTTCCATTTTTCATTTCTCTATTCAGACTTCTTCCTGTTCCCTAATTATCTTTTTCTTTCATGAAAGAAACTTTCATAAACTCTTGCATGAGTTTATATTTTCCCAATCTTTCAATATCTCTGTCTTAAGCACACATATGTATAGCCCCTCTGTTAAAAAATACATATCATACCGCTCCACCCCCTTCTAATGCAGGAAAGGAGCTTCTTTTTTAAAACAGAGAAGTAAATGGCAAGTGATTGTTGTACTTGGTCCTTTCAGTTGCTGGTGGACAGTGAGAGGGGCTTTTCCTGGGAGGCACAATTACTGGCACCACATAGCACGAGCCCTACCAGCTGTGGCGTGGCCCTGCTGCCTGGCGAGAACAAAGATGTGAGCACACACTGTACATGCCCCAGCCCATGAATACCTTAAGTTGTTACAGTAGAGAGGACAGGAGGAAATTAGATTACAAATGGACACTTGTTTTCTTACCATTGCCAACAATAAACATATTTGTGATTCAGTGGTGTAAGAAATAGTGGATGTCCAAGAAAAGCCCGTTTGTATCTCAAGCATGGCGGACAATGGGTGAAATTCAGCCCCATGTCGAACACATTGGAGTCAATGGAGTTTCTTCTTCTTTGGGCTATTATGATATTTAAGGCCAGTTGTCTGTACCTCCCGATTACTCCCGCGGAGCAGCCCGTGGTGGGTGCGCTGTCAGCTCACCGGCCATGCTGGTTCTGCTTTGCCCGACCTGGCACAGCAGGCAGCACCCCCTGTGGTAGGAGGGACACTTCTGGGACACCCCGATGTCATCTTTCTGTGTGGTACCGCCACCCTGCAAGGGCTCACCAGCCTCTGAGGACAGTTTGCCCCACGAGCTGCTAAATACCACCTGGCAATTCGTACATAAGGGAAGAGAAGTGTTTTCTGCAAGTTCCCAGTGCCCTTGCGGGGCTTATTTGGAAGCAGCCAGGCTGTGTTTGCATCCTGCATGGAACAGGGAGTAAAAAGCCTCTTATTTGGACTGAAATGACTTCTCTGCCACTTCCTGTGCGGAATCCCCCTCTCCTCTGGCTGCCTTATCATAGGAGCTGATCTCTGTCAGAGCTACAACTCACCCTGCAGCCAGGGGAGTGGTGTCTTGCTTTGGTTCACAGGAATAATACCCAGATGGGCACACAGCAGAATAATGTCTGAAGTCCCTGCAGGCCTGCTCTTGGAGCCTTGTCCCCATGTTCCATCACAGTGGAGGTACAGCATCCTTCTGAATGGATGTGGTTACCAGCTGATACCCAGTTTGCAATGCACAGGTATTTCTATCATAACAGTGCTCTGTGTCACCTTGTGCGATTTAGTCTGATCTTATTTTGCAATGTGCAGATCCACTCTGCTTCCTTTATTACCTGCCCATGTACTCAAGTGCTGGGCACTCAGGTGTTCAGGAGCCATCAAAGGACACAAGTCAACATATTAAAAAAGATTTTGTTGTTTCCTCTTTCAAACATGGATCTCAAAATTAATGGATCCAATACGGATCCTTTTTGTTTGCGGTTTGTTTTGTGGGTTTGTTTGTTTTTTGTTTTTTTTTTTCCCCTCGCTATTTCCCTGCAGCAGAACACAATAGATGTCAGGACATGCAATATCCACTTTCATGGCCATGGAATCACAAAAGACCATACATCTATGTTTTCAGGTTCACAGACAAGGCACCTTGGAATTTATAGCTAGTTGCAGTTTGAAGAGTGGGGAACTGCAGACAGCTACTTTACAAGTCACTACTGAGACAGGATTATTTTAATGAGGTAGAAACTCAGCTTTTAAAGTCCAACAATGAATATACCCAGAGAGAATACACAGGAAAAATTAAACAGTGACTTGAGTACCGTTGTGCACCTGCTTTGTTCCCCAGTTTATGTTTACCTGAAGTGTGATAAAATATTTTTAAAATCTTGCCTTTGAAAATTAGAGTCCTGCATGATTTCCTGCAAGCCAAGCAATGTGAAATGATCTCCGCCACTTAGGCATCCAGCTTTGGTGGGGTTATTACTGAGTTCACAACACAGATGGGTAGTCTTATTATATAGAACAAATGGGAATTGTCTTTATTACAGTATTTAATTGGCCATCCCCAGACAATATGAGTTAGGGAAAGGCATGCTCCTCCATAATAAATATTGATGCTGGAGAACAACTGCCAAGCTTTCTAAGAGCTTTCTTTTTGTCTGAGTTCTGACTCTTCTCATTGGAATATGCTCCTCTCCCGTCCTCTATCTTTTCAAAAGGAGCAGCTTCCCCTCCTCTCCCTCTTCCCCTCATGTGCTTTAATTAGTGTTTGACATTGTTGACCGCTAATTCTGAACAATGTTGAGTGCAGATGTCAGAACTTCAAATAAGCAGTGTGTCAGCACACCAAAGAAGGAAGAGCTTCCACCCACTTCCCTACAACACCATTGTTCTGGCCCCTCTCTTCTTTATCCAGCTGAGCCAGCACGGGGGAGCCCCCTGCACACAACCCACCCACGGCCAAGCCCTGAACATGGGCTGTGCTCAACATCTGCTGTGTCCTGAGCCCCAGATAACCCTTTCCTCCTCAGACAGTCTGCTTTCACAGGGAGGACAGGAGGCTCCATCCCTCCTGTCCGGCCAACACTGAGGTCCAGGCAACCACGTAGGAAGCAGGAGGATGTTTTGATGCTCCCAAGAGATAGGAGGGACCTCAACCCATATGCTTCAGAAAGGAGACAGGCTGCCCCGCACAATCCAGCTCTGGTGGTTCCCAGCACAGGAGCAGTTCCTGGGATCTTCCTTTTTAAAGAAAAAAGGCCCAGTGCTCAGGGATGCTGGCACTGCCAGCACCAGGCAGCAGCTGCGCTCTGGCATCACACTTTCCGACTTCTGTGCCTGCAACTCCCTTGCAGCCCTCGGCTGAGTGCCGTGACTGGAGTTTTCATTTGCTTTTATGCAATTGCACCCTCTGAGCAACTTGGGATCGTCCTTTCAGGCATACCTGTGCTTTGTTGTATGTGTCTTTGGCTGAAAGAGTGTGTATAGAGGCAAGAGGGAGCCACTCTCTCTGCTGCTAATTGCCTGCTACTGCTGAGTACTGGAGTGCAGCCCAGCAGAATTAACCTACAAGATCACAAATTATGCACATTGCAGCTAGGAGTATAATTGCACTACTATTATGTACCCTATTTCTGTAAGATATCATTATTTTACTGTTTAGAAGTGTGCCCTTAGCAGCAGCTATAAATATACTTGCATTCCACAGCAGGTTAATTAAACTTCAAGTAAAATATTTATTGAATAACTTATTAATTGAGTATAACTACCATGCTACATGAAAAACTGTTTAGAGATGTGGAATTATATCTTAGACTTGTGTAGTTACAGCTCATGAAACTAATTTTATGTGGTATATTGAGGATAAATCATACTCTTCTTTTAAGCCCTCTGATTTTTAAGCCCTCCTACCTTATGAAACATGACTATTTGTTTAGATAGTATTTTAAAATATAGATGATACATTAAAATTACGCATAAGCACTTTCCAGGTTACTTTTTGAAGGAGCAGAGGTGAAGCAGGAGGTGCAGCATCTCGATCTCTGTAGCATCGAAGCACTTTATCTGCTTTCGTGAGGGAAGCATTTGGTATGCACAGTGCACTGGGGAGCAAATGACAAAGAAGAATCTCTTGCTGCAGGACTCATAAATTCTGTTCCCAAAGCCCTCCTCTCACTGACATCCTCGCAAACAGGCTGGCCCTGCTTTGTTGGAAGCATCCTCAGGATTGCACAGCTTTTGGCTGCCAGCCTCTCCCTCCTCTCCTCTCACCTCAGCATCACCCTAACCTTCCCTTCCCTACTCTCATCTCTCCTTTCACCTTCTCTCTTTTTTTCTGCTGCCACAGTACTCTCTTAACCAAACTTAACTTGTCAATGGTAATGAAAAAAACTAAAGCAGTGGAAAAAAATACCACCACCCCTACCAAAACAGCTGGCAGGTAGCTGAGGTACTCCTACAATTTCCCCTGCTTCATTTGACAGGACTGTATTTGCAGGTGTATTACCCATAGGTTATTCATGAAAAGAGACACAAAAGCAATAAAATCAGTGAATGCTGCAATTCAATAGCCACGTGAGTAATTACATCTGTAGGGTTAGACCTTTTCCTTTCCACCTCCAAGCACAGAATCGCACTATTCTTGGTGCCGGTCCAGGTTTATAGAGTTTATTTTGAAAGCCTTACTGGGAGTTATCTTATATGAATGTTGCTGCTTATCAGCTGCCACACTTTTAATGGTGAGGGATGTCCACAGGAATTAACACTGTTTGCACAGAAGAAGCGTGGGCACCACATTTGCAGCTTGCCAGGCTGCACCAGATTGCATGTGAGCGGTGACGTTCTCCAGACAGACAAGACAGACAGACACACACACATACACACACGCTTGTTATCCCTCCTGTAAAAGATGTCAGTACCTCTCTGTAAAACTCAAAGCAGAGCATTTTACTTGCCTCTGGCTTGGGATTCCACCCTGCCCCTCCCAATGGCATCAAGACAAACAATAAAATGACCTTTAGAATGAGAAAAAAATGACAGGCAATTTGTATCCTAGAAGGGAAAATATGATGCTATTACTGTTTCTTTCTTGTTATGCTTAATAGATTAACTATGCCTGTAATTTAGTAAAAGGCTGTTTGTGGAGGGCATGTGACAGGGAACAGATGCAGTGAATACTGTTTTTAAATTCTCCTCTTTATTCAGTTACTGAGACTCTGAAAGAGATTTCTCCCCAGACCTCCACGGGTTTGATTACTGCATTATGGTATTTTCACATACTTTAGGCTGTAGTCATGCTACAGTGCAGATTTTGTTGAAAATCCCCCTTTTCATTAGGCTTTTTCCATTACTTAATACGAAAGGCCCTTTTCCTGAAATACTTTGTCACAAACTGGGGGCAGAGATAGGTTTCCTCCTGTTTCACTTGTACTTCTGTGAGTGCCTCCAGAAGATTTAGAAACCAAATTTAGTTAAGTAAGCATCAAGCCCCCGGTTTTTATCAAAACTTTTGTGCCTTTGAGATCAATGGAAAATCCCTCTTTCAGCAGGGCCAAGGCTTTCTCCTCAGATCTTTTTGGGCCTCAGAAAGTGTAAAGTTGGCTCTTTGGGTCCTTCAGCAATACTCGTTGCAGAGTGTATTTTATTTTAAGAAGATTTGTGCCTCTCTGATCCCTTGGTACCCATTTCCATTGCAGTAAAAAGATTCTTACCCAAGAAGCCCATCAAGAGGCTTCACTCCCTGTCTGGATCCCCCCAAATTCAAAGGGAAGAAGGTATCAGCGTGTTTCTGGCTAGATGTGAGAGCTGTTCAGTGGGAAAGAAGTTTTAGTATGGGAAGTACTGAGATCCCCTGGTGAGTAACTTGATCGTATTCACACCAGAGCAGGAGAGGAGAAAGGGAATCATTAGGACTGCGAGTAAGTGTCATTGGTTTAAGCAGTTATTAGATGCTACTTGAGCACTGTGAGAAGAAAAGTGTGTCTGCTTTCCATGCACAGATGCAGAATTGCTTGTGAGGGTCCCCATGTGGCCATGACTTTGCTTATGCTGTGCCGTGGTCAGTGAGGAGGAGCTGGATATTCCATTCCTGCGATGAACAGCAGCCTTGGGAACTGGCCAGGAAAGAGAAAACTCATCTGAGCTACTTTCTCCTCACCCTGTTTCAGCTTTACAATCCACATGGGTGACAGACAGCTTGCTGAAGACCAGCAGCAGTGCTGCAGCAGCTGTGAAAATTAATTTAGATAAGTGCATGGTAATTGTCTTTCTCTTTGGATACCTTGTCAGATAGGTCCTGGTCTGAATTGGGCCCTCTGCAATGGTCTTACAGTGCCGGGGACCAGTGGGGACCTGGTGGTCACAGCCCACCCACCTGCCACAAGCACGGCTGCCATCCAGAACTAGGATGCAGTATTTGTACCTGTGACCGACCTGGCTTCACTTGGCTAACCGAGGTACAAGCAGCAGAATGGTATCAAGCCCCCTTGTGTTTTATAGGAAAGGGGGAGTTGTCTTAATCCTCTCTTCCCAGCTAGGGAGAGGAAATCAGAAGGCATGAGGAGCCTGAGAATTAGGCCCTTTAGCTGCACTGTAGGGACTGAAAGCTTTAGTTTCCTCCTAATCCAAAGGAGCTGAAACTGGAGACTCCCAGGTGTGGAAACCAAGCGGCAATGATGTGGTATAGCTGCTTGACCCCAGGGAGTCTGTCCTTCTTGTCAGGGGACTGTAAAGTAAGAGGGGTTGATTGCTTCCTAGCTCTAACTTATGTTCCTCCTGGGTGTTGTGAACTGGGGTCTCATGGTGGGCTCTCTCTGCATTTTGCTGAGGAAAGCCAGGCTCCAAACTGAACCAGCCGTAACAGAGCACCTACCTGCAAAAAGGTGTGGCTGGTGTTTCTTCCACCTCCCTTCATCCTCATCTCCTGCTTTTCAGTGCTGCATTTTCAAGCCACTTTCCAGTAAGACACACCAGCAGTGGGCACACCTGCGTGGACACAGCTCACCCCAACAGTGATCTCATCTAGATCCCCTCACAAGTGAGGGCAGTACAGCAGTCCTTGAAGACCTTCTGCCAACCTATTTTCTTTTCAGTACAGCCTTCCTGAGATGGATAACCTGCTAGCCTGGGCCCTGGCTGTTTCCAGCCCATTCAGGATTTCCCGCTTCTCGTGCAACATCATCACTCGCCCCTGGCCAGAGCTTCAGAGCTCTCAGCAGGTACTTGGTTCTCATGGTAAATTAGGAGAAAGGAAAAAACAATTGCCTTTTCCTTCTCTTAAAGATGCTGTTTGACAGGACTGCAACGTATCTGTCTGCCTCTCTTGAGAACTGGGGAGATGAACCATCATGTTGGGATCTCTCTTGTGCTTAGAGCTTGCAGAAAGCTATTTTATTGCTCTGCGATTTTCATCTGAAAATGAAGCTGATGTTTTCAGGTGGTACAGTTTACTAGTCTCAAAAAAGATTCATTAAGAGGTATAAAAACTTTTATGTCAGACACAAAGGCAAGAAAGAGACAGAATGATGCGGCACCTGCAGGGCATCTTCTACCCCTTTGTTTCAGCTTGATGGGGGACTGAGGGGCACAGTACATTGCAGAGGTCTGTCTTTCAGTCCTATCTTGTATCACCTGAAGGACACTCAGACCAGCAGTTGCCAGTCCTGAGGTGTGCAGCTGTCAGCGAGTGCATCCCACTCTCATCTGCAGGTTTAGCTTGGGCTTTGTGCTGGGGCTCCAGAGAAATTCCAGCTGCGATGGGAAGAGGGCAAGAGGCAGGAGGTGAAGTCAGGACTGGGGAGAGGTGGGGAAGGGGTGGGGGAAGCAGCAGGGATTTGACAGTGCCAAAGAAAGGAGGAGAGGAGTGAGAAGCCCAGGAGAGCAAGGCTTTCCCTGTGCTCCGTTGTGCTGAACTCAGCATGCCACGGTTTATGCTGGTAGGGTAATGCCAGTTCATTTATAAGATCTGCTGACTGAAGGATTTTGCATGTATATATATATACGTATATATATATATAGCTTTTGGCTTCTAGGGTGTTTTTCCCAAATAGCTGAACAGACAGAGAAGCCCTCACAACAAAGGGGTATTTACACATTCAGATGTGCCCACTGATGGTTTCCTAATCATAATGTAGCACTCTGCACATTTGTGTGATAATTATGGATAGGAATCAGTTACATTTTGGGAAAAAGGAGCTATGAGAGCAGGCAGAATAATGACAAAATGGGAAAACATGACGAAGGGGAGAAAAAAAGAAGGAAAATGTGAACTGTATTACCACAGTAGTTAACAGCTTTATCAAACATGTTGGTAAAAAGAGTTTAAAAAGCAAAGCAGCCCCACTGCCAGGGTGATTCAACCCCCTATTTTGGCTGGGATGGGCCTGGAGTTCAAGACTGAAAATAGCAAGAGGCTGCTTTGTCCCAGATCTCTGTCTTATCCTCATGCCCTGTGTCAGGCCATGCCACGTCACCCAGCAGAAGCAGCGTGTCCCTGCCACATCCTCCCTCTCTGGTCAACCCTTCTCACCCTTTCATCTACATTATGTTCTCCAATGAGCAGGTAATACTTGGTCTTTTCATCCCACAGGAATTCCTTTCATCCCAGTGTAGGGAAAGAAGCATACATCCTTAAATAAAGAGATAATGTACTTAAATAATATTGGTATGTTTTTAAAAGAAAATTCCACATGCCAGTCTCACTCCTCCTGCCCATGTATTATCTACATCCTGCATGAATCACACACAGCACAAAAGGGCCTCTGTCTGATTTTCTTCAGCTCTGTCATAACAGAAGGTTAATGACAGCGAAAAACATAAACCTAAAAATCCTGCTAGCTAATGTCATTTAAGTATTTAGCTCAGAAAAACAGCAATGTACCTTTCCAAGCAAATGCAAATGAGCTTGATTAAAAAATCCTGCAGAAGGCTGGCATATTTGTTCAGGCCAATGAAATTCAAAGAACTGCCATAATACCTGCCTTATAAAAATGCATGTATTTCTTCAGCTGTGTGTATTTAAACCTCTTAGCAGTTCTAATGAGCTTTCAGAATAAAGCTACTACAGCAATCAGCTCTGTGTAACAAGCAACATTTAAATATTAAAAACGTAAATTAGCGAAGCTGGTTAATTACAATTTTCCAAATATTGCAAAAGTGCAAGTAAGACTATTAACTGCTTTGAAATTCAGATATCAGTTCCTCCCACTCAGGGAACATCTAGTTCAGTAGCAAAGATGAAGTTACAGAACAGTCTCTTGAGCTAGCCAAAACAATATCTGCTTACCAGAACAAAAAAAAAGCCCTGCATTTCAGATGTCATTCAAGAATGTTAAAACTATACAAAAGGCTTTGAGAAAGGGTGTTTGTTGTTTTTTGTTGGGGTTTTTTTCAGCTCAGGGTGTACCAGTTTGTGGAAATACAAATCTCTTCCAGGAAACATCGATTCCGGTGAAGCACAAGCAGATTTCTACCAGAAAATCTGACTGGCTTCTTCCTCGCTCCCTGTGCCCATGCCTAGGGATGCTCTGACATGGGGTGCCATGGGGGGCTGTGCCAGGAGCTGGACAGGCTGGGTCCCACTTCTGCAGCCTCCTGTGCCCATGAGGACCTTTCTCTCACAGAGCACATGAAGAAACATTTGTGTCGGGTTTAGCCACAGCTAAAAATGTGCAGCAGGCAGCAGCTGAGTTGTGGTTGCTTCGTGGTTGCTTCTGTCCCAACACTTTCATAACAGCTTGCAGTAACCTCTGTTCAGCATGATCCGGACAGGCTGGAGGACTGGGCAGAGAAGAACCCGATGAAATTCAACAAAGGCAAGTGTAAGGTCCTGCACCTAGGGATGAATAACCCCAGGCACCAGTACAGGTGAGGGGTTGACATGCTGGAAGGCAGCACTGCAGAGAAGGACCTGGAAGACCTGGCAGACAAAAGGTTGACTATGAGCCAGCAATGTGCCCTATGGCCAAAAGGATAATGGTATCCTGGGTGCATGAGGAAGAGTGTGACCAGCAGGTCGAGGGAGGTTCTCCTCCTCCTCTACTCTGCCCTGGTGAGGTCACATCTGGAGCACTGTGTCCAGTTCAGGGCTCCCCATTTTAAGAAGGACAAGGAATTACTGTAGGGAGTCCAGTGGCGGGTTATGAAGATGATGAGGGGTCTGGAGCATCCTTCTTATGAGGAGAGACTGAGAGAGCTGGAACTGTTCAGCCTGGAGAAGAGAAGGCTGAGAGGGAATCTTATCAATGTTTCTAAACAACTCAAGGGTGCGTGTCGAGATGGTGGGGCCAGACTCCTTTCAGTGGTGCCCAGTGTTAGGATGAGGGGCAACAGGCACAGACTGAAACGCAGGAAGTTCTATCTGAGTATAAAAATATATTTTTTTTTACTTAGAGGGTGCCAGAGCACCGGCACAGGCTGTCCAGGGAGGTTGTGAAGTCTCCTTCTCTGGAGATGTTCAAAACCCACGTGGACACATTCCTGTGTGATCTGCTCTGGGTGAACCTGCTTTAGCAGGTGGGTTGGTTGAGATGATCTCCTGAGGTCCCTTCCAATCCCAGCCATCCTGTGATTCTGTGATAAAAGTGACTCTGGCAATAAATGTAATATCAGCAGAGTATTCACAAAAGCCAACAGACGAGGACAATCTCGTCATTTTCTATTAGAGAGAATGGGTGATTGTAGTCTGGCACTCAAACCTCTGAACCCATTTCCTTTAGTAGCAAAAAATTGGCCAGAATTCTCTTAGAAGTCACACACTAGGAATGTCCCCAGAGTGGTAGCCTGGCCCTTAGACCCCCTCTGCTCTGCTTACTGCAGTCAGTTACTGCACACACCTCCATTTGCTGAAATGGGTATGGGCACGGAGTAAATGGCCTAGCAGCAAGATGGCAAATGGATCCAAAATTACATATGTTCACATCTCTGAGTGCATCATTTGCCTGTACAGCTTCAAACTGGAGGGAAAAGAAGGGGTGCAGAAAATTGCTCCTCCTCAGTCTTCACTGGAACTGACTAAAACCACAAGTAAGGCATCTCTCTTAAAAGAGCTCTGAATGTTTTTAGTTTCAATACTGCAAAAAATTACATATTTCCTTATTTTTTTATTTTATGCATTGCTGTAATTCAAAAGCTTATAAGAGATAATGTTTCACAAAAGTGTGGAAAATGTCTGTTTGATTACTTTAGACTCCTTCACAAGAGTAAACAGATGGGTTTTGTTGTTGGTCAAGGAAACTGCTTTTCAGTGCCAGTTCTGCAGCAGTTGTATGAGCATTTATTTTTTCTATGGCATCTCAGGTTTTTGCATGTTGCCTTTGTTTTCTTTTAAGCAATCTGTAATTTTCCATTTGTAGCTTTGACCCACTGTGGTATTGGCTAAAATCCTGGCTGGCCAGTTCAGCTCTCTCTGAGGTGAAATGAAGCTGAAGGCTATTTCTGAAAGACATTATGTATTAGAAGCTTGTTGATACACTTGGTGATATCTTTTCAATTGTAAATGCTTTTTTGGCTTAAGTTGGAGTTAACTTCAGGCAGACATCTCTCAAAACCAGGCAAGCAAATGAAAGGGTTTGCTCAGTTGACTTTCAGATGCTTAATAAGAATTGATCTGAATAACAGTTGTGTCACTCAATCATACTGTAGACTTATAAAATTTTTACCATTAACATCTAAAACCACACAATACTTTGAAACAGCCAACAGAATATCTTTCTTATACTAGCCTGAGTAATCTTTCAGCTGAATTAATAGCTAGTTAGTTGCAATGGTAATCTCTTATTTATATTAGCTTAGCGTTTGCGGGTTTCCAGTCTTGGGAGAATCCCCAGTACATGGCATTGCGCATAGTGTAAGAGATTGTCTTCCCAATAAAGGTTATAAACTCTTTGGGACTAGACCAAGCAATGAAATTTGTGTTGTGTCCTTTTCATGGACAGGAAAAAGAGACTTAATGATACGAGACCATTTTAAACAGAAAGTCTGTATCAGGCCTGGAAGCAACCCAGTTCTCTTGAATCTTACTGTCCTAAACATCTCTCATCTCTACATGTCTGCTAGACTTTACCTTGCTAATACATGGAAATGAACATGTATGTGAATGTTTTGGGTTTTTTTCCCTTAACAATGCTTTTGTCATGAATTGGTTTTGTTGTTGTTCTTGAGTGCTTGAGAAAAGAATACGCTGGTTGTAGAATACCACTGTTGAGACACTGGATCAGCTTTAATTTCACACCACTTAGAAGAAGGTTGCTGTGGCCAGAAGTCTCTCAGTGGCAGAGAAGTGATTTTAAATATTATCTTTGTGGTTACTTCAAACTGTGAGGCAAGAAGGCCTGTTAACTGATGTAAAGTTCAAAAGGACTGGAGTCAAAAGGGAAATAATTGGGGTCTATAAAAGCAAAAGCTGCAACAATAATGCTGATTTCTCTGTGTAACAGATTTTATCTAGCCTTCTCAGCCAGTTCCCTTTAAAAGGATAACTTCAAAGATGTTCTCCGTGATGACAGTGCTTCAGTGACAAACTGCAGCAGCAAGCAGATATCAGCAAGATCTCTATATGCAGGAGCGGTATTTGTATGAAAGCATCCCCCACTCAATGTCCTTAAAAAAACAAACCACCACCTTGCTTGACCATGGTGCTCCGATGTTAGCATCCTAATGGCGCTCTTTGTGCCTTAAGAGTTAGTAGGAGATAGAAGCAACAAAACCTTAAAAAAGCCCATCAGTGGGAGGGAGAAATGCAGAGATGGACACTTGGTGGTTCTTTGAAGCATTCCAGAGCAAACTAACCTGCTGACCGGTGCAAGTTGAAATTGTGGTTCACCTTCCTTTCACTTGCCCACTTGCTTTTACTGACTTGAGTATTATTTCCTTTCCAGGACAGACAACTAAGTGGATCCACAACTACGTGCTATATAATTCATGTTTGTGATTCTTGGCCAAGACCAAAATTGTGGCTTCATCCAAAATACCCCTGGGTTTCTTTACAGCTGTATTAGGTTAGATTCTCTTTTATTTTCTATTTCTGTCTGAGGAAAGCATATAATGCCTGAAAATTACAAATCAACACTAGTTCTTTGGGACAATTCCTGCATGATTTTGAGCAGTGAGTATTTTAGGTTCATTTCTTTTGGAGTTGGAGGGGGTAATTGCTGGTTCAAAGTCACAGACACTTGCTGTGGTTTCATGTTTACAGCAAAAGTGGAGTTTCTCTGCCCAGGGCATTTTTCTGCTTGGAGAAGCTACCCTTCAACACACATGCACATGGCATTTCACTGCTTCAGCAGAGCAGCTGCTTTTGAAGGATTTTGTATTTTCAGAGGGGTGACTGTGTGTAACTAATAACAGCTCCTCAATCAACAGGACAATGAGCAGAGCACAAACACCTCAAGCTCTATTCATTACCAGTTTTTTATCTCATAGCAATTCCAAGTCAGCAATCTGCAAGGAGGACCCTTAATTTTCCTGAGCCTGATTGATGGCCCACCATCAGTGGGCTCTGGGTGTTTACTTTATTTTTTTGCTGTTTAGGTCTTTTGAGTCACAAAGAAAAGTGCAGGCTAGCTCCAAAGCCCATCATCTTATGCTTTGCTTACGCCTATGCTTATGATATTAGTGCTATCTCTCTTCTCTCTGCTGAAAGGAGAGTAGGATAGGTATAGAAACCCACTGGTACCTTAATGAGCTATTTAAATTACTTTGAATGGGACCAAGCACAATGTGTGTGATAGCCCACCCTGCATCCTAAAAAGAAAAAAGCTGCTGGCTGTATGTGTGGCAGAGCACATAGCTTATGGGCTCCCAGATAAAATTATTCCCTCTCTTTTCCCATCTCTGAGGGGTAGGAAAGTCAGAAGGGAGGAGAGAACCCTGGAAGTGAGCTGCTTTACCCTCTTTGGGAGGAAGCCTGGGAGGTCCTATGTTGAAACAAGAGTGGAGGATGAGCTGGGGACCTCTGTCCTTGCTGATGCCCTGAGGACCACATTGGCAGTGCCACTGTGCCCCTTGCAATGCCATGGTGGAGAGCACAGCTGTGCTGTGCAGCTGAGCCTCAGGCCACAAAGGGTGCCCAGCATCGCTGCGCAGGTGTGGGTCAGCTCTGCAGAATGCACAAGCTCTCTTCTCCCTCTCTTAGGGCTCCACCATTGTGCAAATAGTATCAGTAAAGGGATTAAATACTTCCAAATCATGTCAGCAGCACCTGACATCGCTTCCCAATCCACAGCAGCACAGTGCTCTCAGAGCAAGGGAGAAAACATCCGTGACCAGAATATTAAAATCTCTGTTACATGTTGTTTGAGATGGGCTGGTGAATGCACTGTAGAAATGGTGGAGAGAAAAGACTCAGAAAGGGAGAGAGAGGAGAGGAGAGGAGAGAAAAGGGAGAGAGAGGAGAGGAGAGGAGAGGAGAGGAGAGGAGAGGAGAGGAGAGGAGAGGAGAGGAGAGGAGAGGAGAGGAGAGGAGAGGAGAGGAAGAAATTATGCTACAGTTATTTTGTGGGTTATTTTAGGACCCAACAGAAGACCTGAGATGTGCAGTAGCAACTGGATCACTGAGGAAATAAATAGGATGCTGTGGAAATACATGATGAGTACAGAGAAGAGGGGAATTGGTCTTGTATGTTATAGATTAATTTGAATAATGGGGTCACATACTGCAAGCTTTGTAGTCCAATTTCATTTCCTTCACACATCATTCGGTTGTGTAAAACCTATTCATCTAGTTATCTATCTACTTCTAAATTTCCTTCTATTCTGCTGCAGCCATTGATGGCTCTTATCTCATTACCATATGCTTCTCCGGGTCAGGAACCTTTCTTTGTGGGCAAGATTACCCTGGTAACAAAACAAAAACAAATGAGAAAGGAGAAAGATGTATCATTCAATATGGCTGTGTCAAAGATAATACTTGTTCTTTAATTATTTTTTTTCCATAAAAACAATTTTCATACTCTACAGTAAAGAAAAAGGTAGCTTGCAGTTGGGATTTGTTACATGATACAATTTCCAAACAAATATACACAGAAAAAGGTGGGTTTGTTTAAGTAACTTCAGGAAACAAAACTTTGACTTTGCTGAGTGAAATCTGAATCTGACCTATGTTTGACTAAACATCAATCCTGTCAAAATAAAATATCTTCAAATTTTAAGCTAGCAAGATTTTTAAATAAAAACAGTGGAAATATGTTGACAGTGTCCTTTTAAGCAACTGTCAGAACTGAGAGTGCCATTTCTGAAAGTCTATTTAAATTCCTGCCAGGATCTGAGTGACCCAGGGGAGAGCAGGCAGAGGGACAGATAACAAAAATCAATACAGGCTTTTAAGAAAGGACAACAGCAAATGAGGAAGAATATAAAAAGTTATAAGAACAGAGAATTGCTGAAGCTCTGGCAGTATTTCAGTCTCTTTCATTTGGCTCAACCTGCTGTTCAACCTCACCCAATTAAGACAGCGGGGTGTCAAACCTCTTTTCAGCTGAGGAAAGGAGCTGAGTAGAGATGGAAGGAGAGAATGGACAAAAGAAGCCTGCTTTCCTCTGTGTCTTTCTGTTTTGTTTTGATTTGTTTTTTAAAGATGAGAATAATTACATTAAAACTCTTCCTGGCCTTTTCAGGTTTTGAATACAGGCTTATCTGGAGTGTTTGTGACTCTTCAGCACATGCAAGCCAGCAGTTAAGAACTCCTGTACATGTAGAGCAATGTATTCACCTTGTGAGGGCAAAAAATAATTAGTGTCTCCTTGGCATCCTTCACACTGAGATTAAGTAGGGCAGCCCTTCTTGTCCAGGACTCCCTGGCCGTTGACCTCAAAAATTATGATGAAGGAGGCTTGTAGTATTGCACCAGTATCACTCGAATAAGAATGAACCTGCTTTATAATGCAGTTTTGCAGTGACTTAAGAATAGAAGTTGCTTTAAGTATTAATAAGTCATCTGTTGGATTCACAGAGATTACAGCAGAAACTATTAGAGGTTGAACTCCATGGGCATTAAACAGAGTTAGCAAAAACATTGGCAGAGCTTATGTATGATACGTATCACCTGGGACCTGTGAGGAGTATGCAGTGCAAGAGGTGGTTTTCGGAAGCTGCATTGGGGCTTGGCTGATGCACTGGTCTCCTCCATCCTCACCAGGGCTCTTCCCAGTGGTGTGTGCTCAGATACTTTGTTCAGCCCAGTATTATGAAAGGGACTTCAGGTCTACTGTGCTCTATTCAGTTCACCTTTTCCTTTTTTTTTAATTCTCCTTTTTTCGTGGGACCTGACACATGTGGCTATGAATCCTGGCTTAAATGTTGCTGCCTTTCTGTGCCACTGTATGGACACAGACCAAGCAGGACCAGAAATGTGAGGAAAGTGCAGGCACCTTGGCTTCTGAAAGGCCCCACAGAGGAACCTCAGCGCTGCCAACTGCTGCAGCTGGAGGCCACTGAAGGCCAGCCAAGCCCTGCTTGGGTTTGGGTCTGCATGAAGAAGACCACAAGTTGTGTTTACACCACTTCAGCCTCTTCTTCACCTTGGGATCAGCTGGAGATGGTCTTAATCTTGGTTCTGCCAGTGAAACAGACCTCTGGACCACCTGCAATCAGCCACCGCTGTGGGGGTGTTGTGCCATGCAGCTCTCCACAGAGCAGTCCTACGTGCTGGGGTGGGATGAGACCACGGGCAGGCTGTGCAGAGCCATGCAGCCTGTGTAAACCCACCGCCTGTCTCGAGATGGATTTTCGTTCCTTCTTTTGACAGGTTGGAGGAATAGCCCAGCAACTGCCTCCTGCTCAAGTACCCCAGGCTGTGTAGGGGTATGGCTGCCTCACTGTTGTGGCTGCAGAGCTTTGGGTCCACCTCTGGAGCTTGCTTCTGTATCATGCTCAGCACTGGTGCCCCAGTGGACCAGGGATGAGCATCACCTCCAGGTACTGCGCTGGGCTGGTTTCCACTGAAGCTTGAAACCAGATGTGTTTTTTTCCCTAAGAATCAGTAGTTTAAAATCCAGTATAAAATGATGTGTGGGGGGAAGGGTAGGAAGGGTGGTCCCCAGGGATGTGGATTTTGTCTGCATGTGCAAAGAAAAAAAGCTTTTTGCTCCATTAGTCATCCCATAATGAAAGGTCTGGCCTCCAGAGGCATTAAGGATGTCGTGATCTCATCGGAGTTGCAAGGTGGGTTTCTCCAAAGACAGTTAATAGGATCAGTTAAAGCTTTTAAACCAGCACCAGCTGGAAAAATCCTGCTGTACAGCAGCTCATCTGAGTGATGTCAGGTGCTGTGCATGTGTGCACCCAGAGGGTAGAAAAGGGAGAGCAAAGGCACCACAGCGGCTCATGGGGGTGCAGTGCACCAGTGCTACCTAAATATATGATACAAATTGCCCCTAACACTAAGCAGCCATTCTACTCGCTGTCAGCCAAATAGAGAAGGAAATAATTGAATCTGGGTGCGTCTGCTCGGTGGGCTGAGGGAGCTGCCCTCCACGCTGCTTGTGGCCATGGCTGTGCACAGCAAGCCTCCCCATGCCTTTCCAGTGTGGTCCCTCAAGAACAAGGTGCTGCTGGCTCGTCTCACCTGCCCACTCTGCTGTGGGTGCTGTGTCCTACCTGTAAGCACCAGGGACTCCATTTTGACATGCCACAATGAATCACACTTTTCTTATCGCTGTTATTGAGTTATTTTCACTAACTTTACTGAGAGCTGCAGCCCACTGGTTTCATCCCCCTCCATGAGACTTCTCTTGCCTCCAACTGGTGAGGCAGTAGGCTGCCAGTCTCCAGGAATCTCAGCTTTTGGGAGCCCAGCATAGGGTTTGAGTGACAGTGGCATGGCTGCTTGGTGGCACAGGGTGAGCAAGCTCTGGATGCTGGTGGGAGGAGGTGAAAGTCCCCCTTGGTTTCTGGCCATACCCTGTGACAAGAGAGTTGTGCAATACCATAGTGGGCAATATGTCAAGTACAGACTGATATCAGGCTGACTGGGGGATTCCCAGTGGGATTTGGCAGATAATTGCAGTTTGGTGCCAATGTGGAGATGCTTGGCAGGTCTGCAGCCAGCTGAGTGCACGCAGGCATATCCAAGTGCAATTACAGTATCTAGAGGCAAATTACAAGTTTTAAACTGCTCTTTGCAGTTTGGAAAGCCAAAATTATAAAGCTCGTAGAAGAGTGCCAGAAGGATAAGAAGTAACTACAAGAAAGCAATTATTAATAAGCTCATACAGTCTCATTTGCCGCATTCACACTGGGGAGACTATCAGAGTGCTTTTCCATGAAATGTTACTAAGTGGTCAACATCCCTTGGGGAACAAAGCAACGCTTTAACTTCTCAGCCAGTGATTGCTAGACACTTCTATGTGATTAAGCATTCTCATTAACTAGAATCGATCCTTTGCAGAACTAAACCTAATCTGTACATGATCTGGTGCATTTGCTTATTACCATTTGATGACAGTATATAGTTCAGTGGCAACGGACTTGCAGCTAGACAGAAGAGAAACTGGGAGAGAAAAGATCCCTGAACAAAGAGACCGTGCTTGTGCCCGGGGCAGAAATATCATCCTTTGCCTCCAAAGAACACAAAATTGGTCTTAAAGCTTTGTCACCTTCCTGAAGGTTGCCAGTGATGTACAGATAGGAGAAACGGCAAATGAGGCGCAGATAGGGCAGTAGTACACAGCAGTCTGCACCACCTGGTAGCGTGGTTGCTGTTAAAAACCATGCACTTAATGCAGCCAAGTTCAAATCCAGACACCCGAGGAGACGGGGTGCAGAGCATCCTTCTGGGGGAAGGGCAGGGCTTCCTCCCAGGAAACTACGGCAGACTGGAAAAGAGCTGGAGGCCGCACCGAACATGAGCTGTTAACCCAGCCCTTCTGCCAAGTGATTGAAGGCAGGGGAATATTGCGTGGGAGTAAGTAGGATATATTACCTCCATGTTTGGCAGCAGCACACTGGCCAAATGAGTCCATTTCTGGTGTCAGCAATTCAAAGAGGATATTGTAAAATTGGAGGAGATTCAAGCAAGGACTACCAGGACAACAAAAAAAAAGGAGAACATGAGGAAGACTCAAGGAGAGGAGTCTGTTTATCTTATCAAAAACAAGGCTAGTGCAGCCTGCAAATATCTACAGAGGAACAAAAATTTATTAGCAGATAATTCTTGTGCCTGACAGACAAGAAGACTCGTCCATGAAAGAGAGTCAAAGACAGGATGATTTTAGATGAAAAATAAGGTGCAAGTGTCTAACAATAAGAGTAATTAACAATTAACTTCATCAATAACTACAGTGGATTGCATTTTTTTTCCTCCTGAAAGAGATGGTCGGGTTCCAACAAGGGTTCACATGGAAGTCAGAGGTCTATGTTTTGCAAAATGTCAGACTAAATTATTTCAGTCATCTCTTCCAGCTCTGTCTTTGAATCTTGTAACATATTCTTTTCCTAATTCAATCTGGGAAAAAGGTTTTGTTTCAGTATCTTTAACTTCTACCAAATGTTTTTTGCATTTATCTTCTAGTGGTTTTGATTTCCTGTAATGAAATTTTGGCTGATCTTTAGCACTGTGTGCACAAACATTGTTGGCAGATAATGGGTAAGGACTTGTTTCACAATCGTGTTGCAATATGCAAAGCTTCATAGGAGCACTCCATAACATAGCAGGCAATTATGAAAATAAATGAGTAGTTTATGAATCTGCTTCAGTGTCCAGAGGGAATTTCAGCCAAAATCTCATCCTTTTTTAAAAAGAACAGTCAGGCCTTTTACCAAGGGCTTGGATAGGGGAGGTTGAAATAACAATTGATGGAAACATATTTTATTGTAGTTATACATTGTGGATGTATATTCAGGAGAATGTAATTTAAAAAAAAAAAAAAAGTCTTTCCTTGCTAGCTTGTGTGAGGTTTTATTTTTTCAAAGTCTTTAACTCCCTTTCTTCTTGCAGGCATGTTGTTACGATGCTGGAAGTTCAACGCAGCTTTCAAAACCTGTAGGATCCAGACTGGTACCTGGTAAAACCAAAGCAAAAGGGAGCAGGGAGCAGTGGGTGGCACCAGGAGAGAGAAGACCTAAAAGGAGCAAGCAGGGATGACAGTAACAGCTGGATACTGGTTATCCCACTGGAGCAGCAGTCCTGAGGGCACTGCAAGGGCTGTGTTGTGACGGTCCCCATGGCACGGGAGGGCTGCAGGCACACGGCTGAGCTGCCCCCCAGGGGAGCTCTGCTCACTCATGCAGCATCTAAGCCTGGTGGCATCTTTTGATGTGATGTGACACCTCGTTTAAATGTGGTGCTTGCTGAAATGCATCTCTCTAATCTGGTTTTGCCTGGCTTTGTATGCTGTGAAGTCCACGCCAGGTGGGTGTTAAAAGATACTGACTTATAGGATGAATATTTTACATGTGTTTTCTGGGATAGGAAGAGCCTGTCAAGTACCTGAGCTTACTTACTCTACTGCTCGCCACACTTCCTTTTTGCCTTTTGTTCAAGAGAACTAAAATTTCCTTTTTTGAGAGATATCTGGATTAGACCATTCATTGTTTTTAGTGTATCATTGTCACTGTTTTATTACAATAACATTTTATGACTATTATTGTTAGTATTATCCAAAAAGTTTACAAGGCCATGGCATGTGGACACATAATACATAGCATTGATATCACTACTCATTTATCAATTGACCATATGCAAATGCTAAAGCAATAATAAAAAAACCCAGTGGTATTTAAGGAGATAATGTTGCCAAATGCTGCATGTAAATTTTGAGAAGAGTTTTCCTAGGGTTAAATCAAGGTGTTTGGTTGGTTTAAGATGTCTGTATGAATGACCTGTACAACTCAGTTTTCTGCTCCTGATGTGGAGTCATCAGAAACTCTCCTAGTTTCCATTTTTAAATAGCCTATTATGTGCAGACACAGACTGATAATCCAGATCAGGATGATGATTTGGAGCACTGAACTCAAATGAACACAGTTTCCGTGTGAATTTGGACTGGGCAGGCACACTTGTTTGACCAGCTAACTTCGTATTTTTTTCAACAAAAGTGGAGGAAGCAGAAGGGAAAATCCAGTGCAAACAGGACAGATTACAGTCTGGACTTTTAAGGCATCCACAAAAGGTTTTGATATTAACAGGGGTTTAGATTCAGTGTTTCAGTGCCACCAACTACATTATGAAAGTCAAAATTTGTTTTTGGATTACCATACACAAACACACAGCTAATACATACTCTCCATGATTAAATAATAATAATTTGAGGTACCACTAAGCACAGACAAATTCTACTGAAAAACCTTCAGGCCGCTTTCCATGCTTACTTTGGAAATCACCGCAAAGCCTTGGTTCAGACTTGTGTTTCTGTTCCTCTGAGAAGTCTAAGACCCCACATATTCAAAACATGCGCATCTTAAAATCATAATTTGACGCAAATTTGGTCTACAGACACATGGGGGCTGAGATTGAGTCTTGTGCCAGAAAAAAATGAATCAGTTTGGTTTTGTTAGGTGAGTAATGAGTCCAGTCTGGCTTTCTCAGTCATGTCATATGAAGGCAGATGTGATTTTGTTGTTGCTTCCGTTTCCTTATTTTTGTTTCAAAAGGTGCCTCATGCTCTCAGCTGTATTTCAAAGCAACACTCCCCACTACAGGTCAGCGGTGAGAAAGAGGAAAAGCCGCAGCCATCCCATGAGGAAGGCAGATAATGATTTGGAATTTTTCATCAAATGGTCTTTCCCCCGAGATGACTGACTCATTCGGAACTTAAAATAAAATCACTAAAACAGACAGTTCTGTGCTCTTATAAATTCATAAGCAAGCCAATTTACTAGTAAACTTTTTCTAGGTCTAGCTACTTAAATGTTTTTTGAATTTTTTGAAGCTAAATTACTGCTAAGCTTTGGATCACCAAGCGTACACCACCGACTTAACACGGATACGGGATAAAGTCAATAATTGCCTGTGCTCATTCTGTAATTTATCAACTTTTAAACGCTCAGTTCTAGGTGAGAAGCTGCTCATATTTCTGATTATTAAACTTAGGGAGATGTAATTTCGTTCCCAGCCTGCCTTCCAGCTGGCCTCCCTGCTTCTGCTCCAGAGCAGCCAGCAGCCCTGCCAGTGTCCCTGTTACGGCAGGCGGCTTAACGCCGACCGCTTTTGTACTCTTCATAATGTGATGATAAGACCTGTATCAAATTTGAGTGTGTATGAGTCATTAGCCTAAAGCAAACATGTATTTGGCCCCTTGCATTCGGGGGAAGAAAAAAATACCGAGACGGCCATACCCGTAACTGGTTTTTGTACGCTCCAGGCACTGAAATGTGAAAGCAGGAAGAACAGTAGGAGCAAAAACACTGTCCTAGGAAACTATTTGCATTCTGAGACCCTACAGATAAAAACAGAAGTACTAATCAATGTATTTTCAAGGTATGACTTTGCACAGGACTTTGGTCTCCACATGTGTGAGTCACTAAAAGGGCTCTTATCAAACTTTCCGCTGGAGGTACTATCATTTACTATGCGGTACCCGCAGGAGGTATTTCGGCCCCTCTTATTCAGCTATATCTTCCCAAGACTTGTTAATATTTAATTTGTAGTTAGATTCATACATGATGAAGGTGGGATTATTTCCTCAGGACTACCACTCACTAAAATGTCCTCTATGAATAATTGAAAGTGCATTCAGTGCTCCTTGGTGCTTCACAAATCAGTATAGGGGTGTGAGAACCAAAGTAAAGATGTGAATGACCACCTGTGTCCATAAAGACACGGCTAAGCTGTTACTAAGAGGGTTATATCAGTTAAAAACAGATAGAATTAAGAAACATGGCTTTGCTCTGTGTTTGTGTTTGTGCTGAAGGAGGCTAAGGTAATTCACAAGGAGGCTTTATTTATCCAGTAATGACTCAAGACAAAAAAAAAAGGATCTTTTAATTACACCCCCGTGACAGACAAGTATAAAAGCACTATTCATAACACCCTGGAGACCACATGATATCTTGGTGGCAGTTGTTCTGTCCAAACAAAATTATATAAAGGAAACTATTTACATTTTTTCTAAATACAGTCCTCTGAGGATTAATATTTACAGGGGATTAGGGAATAACTGGTTTCATATCAACGCTGATTATTTAAATGAGAAACTGGACATTACAGTAAAGGATAAAGGATCCCAGAAAAACATAAGACCAGTGGCCCTGTTTGCTGGGACAGAGAAATGCAGGTGTTGAGAGTCAGCCTGGAACCCTGACTATCAGGGCTGGGTTTTAGCTGATGCTGGCCTCAGTGAGGATGCGGATGTGGCATAAGCAAAGGTGGCCAGACCCCAGGGAGATAAGGGTCCACGGCTGCCCTCTTTGAAGTAGGATGATGCTGGGATTTTTGCAGTTGCTAGTTCGGTGCTGTTGCCTCATTCCCTTGTTTAAGAGAAAAGAAGACATTTTGAATGTATATACCTGAAATCCCACTGATCAGAATTACTGGCCTGGCTGCCAGGAAGCTGCAGCAGCACACAGAAATGGACATTTGTGTTGTCACAGGCAGCTTTGGTCACACACAAATCTGATTTTCATAAGAAAGAGAGGAAAAAAAACAGTCAGTGTTTTCTTTTATGTTCCTTAATAGATTTGCATCCTTATTAGGTTTTCACCTTTTTTGGGGGAGAGCTGGGACTGGTCCCTGCTGCACACACGGTGCTGCTCTACAAGGAATACAGGGGTGAGCTATTTCTGTCATTTCCCACATTTAAAATGTATAGCTTTGTCGATGTGATTTTTTTTTCTAAAGCCAGGGGGAGGGGGTAAGAGACAACCGCAGCCTTTCAAGGAAGGAAGGCCAATGGGAACTTTTGGTGTGCTCCCAAGTCATTAATTAATATCAGCTGATGAGTCAGAAAAATGTGGCTGTCTGCTGACTTGCAACGTGCCTTAGTAACAAAACAGGTTTCTGTAGTGGCAGCTCACCATTACTAATGCAGAGCCAAGCCCTCTGTCAGCCCCACATCCAAATAAAGGGCTGTTTTTTGCTTCCCATTTGCTTGTCCAACCTCTTGGTTCCCCTACCAACCTCTGTGGGCAGCCTTAAGAAAACAGTGTTTCTACAAACATGAAGCATGATCCATGTAAATATATGTATATATTCAAATTGAATCAATAAGGATGCTAGATTTTACTATGTTCAGTATATTTAATAAAAAAGTATTCTCCAATTTTAAGACTCTTTGGCTCTCGGTGCTGAAAACTGCAGGGGGTTTTGTAAAGCAGTTTCAGGTCATGCTCATGGCAAAGCAGCCGAGGAGGCTACTGAAGGCATCCCTACCCCCTGCACAATGCGCCTCCCAGCAGCCCAGTGCTTCTTCATACTGCCCGGAGAAGAAAGCAGCTGCAACGACTGGGATTCACCACTACAGAGACCCGGCTGTATCTGCTGTGAGAGAATCTGCTCCTCAGGGTCAGCTGTGAAGGAGCAGAACCAGGGAGAGGCAAAGGCAGACAGCAAATGGGCTTATCCTGCTCTGAGTGGCACTCTGGGCGACAGTGATAACCTGCTGAGGTCCTTTCCGACCTGAATTAACCCGTGATCCTCTAACCCCTACCAGGTCTGCTCAAGACCACAAGACCTTGCACCTCCTCATTTGGGTCAAGTATTTGGCACTCTGGTAGGTTTCAAGCCTTGTTTTTCGGTCACACATTTTCATCTATACATAATTTTGTGACTTACAGATCTGCACCCCTCCTCTACCTCTTCTGGATGTGCACAAAAAGAAGAAGGACAATTTAGGTCAGAGAAATTATCTGAGCCCATGTTTTCTGGTGGATTTTTACAGCCTGAGATCCAGACATGTTCTCTGCTACCGAAGCTGAGAGACAGGATTGTCCTAAGAAACATTAGGAACCAGGGTGAGAGGCATTCAGGGACCCTGAGTTGGCAGCCACCGGGGTATTTGCCTTTTATGCTGTTGCATGACACACTTTCCTCCCCAAAACACGAAAGTGTGTGGCTACCCTCTCCTGACCAGAATAACACCGTGGTAATGTCGCTGCAAGAGGTCGGGCATGTAGGGCCTTGTGATCACAGCGGAGCTCCCAGCCAGCCTGGGGTCCAGCAGCATCACACCCTTCCCTCCACGGTGGCTGGGAAGCTGTGTCACCTGCCTTGCTAGGATCCACCATCTGTCTGATCCAAGCTCTTGCCATCCATCCAAGACAGCCATTTCACTTGTCTCCATTCCTCTCTATGTGCTGAAAGTAGCACATTACATCAGGCAAAACCAGGAGAGACCAAACACACACAGTGTTGAAGGATCTCAGCACAGACAAAAAGGAAAGGGGTGGTCGTCTCCTTCCTGCTCAGGGGCTGGGATCAGGGGAGCACACAGCAGGACACCCACTTCAGGTATGACTCAAATCCATCACTTGTTCTCCCATGTTCAAGTAAAACAAGATGACAACTTCTGCTCCCAGTGGTCACAGTTCAAAAACACACTAGTGTTTGGTTTTTCTAGTGAATGGAAGACTGAAAGAGGCTTGAGACAGCACATACAGACACATGGTTTCCTTGTATCTGCTGGTTCACCTCCTCTGCTCCTCCTCCAGAAGTACCAAGATAGACCTTGTTGCACAGATGGGCTGGCGCATCTTGTGAGCCATTCCCCCAGCCCTAAAGTTTGGCAGCGGCCATGCAGCTTGGAAGCCAAAAGCTCTGACAGCTCAACTCCAGACTGACATAGTCGTCCCTCCTCCTTGTGCCCCCCAACTGCCAGTGTGCTTGGTCCTGAGCGTGGTGCCTGAAACAGCAGCTGGGGCTCACAGGAAATGGCCACCATGAAACCGGACATCACTGCTCACATGGCAGGATCCACTGCCCACAGGAGTTCTGCTGCAGGAAGAGGTGGCATCCACATCCAATGGCTGCTGCACTGGGAAGGGGATAAAAAAATCCTATTTTCCTTTGCAGGTGACTTTTAGACACATCAGCATTAGGCAGCGCTGCTGACTTTTAAAAACCCTTTTGGGGAAAACCTCTGGAGGGCTCCCTGCAGCTTGTGGGAAGGCAGCGGCTCTGCGTCAATCATCGGCTGCCATGGGAAGGGCAAGAGGGAGGGGAGAGCAAGAGGGGGAAGGGAAAGGGAAAAAGGGAAAGGGAAAGAAGGGAAAAGGACAGTCCAACCCTTATTCATGCCTCAATTCAGTGGCTGGCTTTGGGCATTTCCCCGGGCCTGGCTCTGCTGCATGATTTTATCTGGCCAAGCACATTGGTCCACAAGACCAACACAAGCTCAGTGACTTTCCTGAGCCAGGCCAGGCCACATTTACCCTGCATTTATCCAAGGCTGTACAAGGACCACTACAAGCGGGTGACAAACACCCCGATCCCCAGCGGGCTGCACCGGCCCGTGCCACCACCACCATCTGAACCATCCTCTCTGCATCCTCACCGGCCCAGACATGTCCCCACCAGTGACATGAGCTGAAGGCAGCGCACCACCCATCGCCCTCGTCCCAGTTGTCAGCCCACAGCAGCCCAGCAGGCTTGTGGCGTTTAGGGAAGGCTTCGGCCAGTGACTTGTCTCTCTTCACCCAAACAAACCCCTCTCCCCATGGGGCCATGTTGCAAAAGAAAACATCACCTGCAAGATGCCCATGAGGTTTTCAGCTCCCATGCCCATAGGTGGCATGCCCTCCCTGTAGCCCATTAGTTTTCAACACAGGATGTTTTTAATCTGTATTTTAACTATATCCTTTTGGTGATCATCCCAGCCACAGTTTGACAGGGAAAAAAAAAAAAGAGATTTCAAAATGTTTGCCCGCATCCTGTGTCTACAATATCTGTATTTCACACTGGGATTTTGACCTGCAGCGTCCCCAGTCAAACAAAGGCACTGTAAATCTGTTCACTCTTTCACTGCTGCACATGAATTATCTGAAGTAGTTAATAACTCTGATCAAGTATGTTTATCTGCTAATGTAGTAAATTATTGTTGGGCCATTGCACTGTCTAAGTGATTGGTTAGCAAACGTAGATGGGTTCCAGGCACCTGCCAGTCATTGCTAACAGTGTTTCGAGACCAAATTGGCTAAGGAATTGTTTTTTTAATGTGAACAGTATTTTTTTTTCCCTGCTCATCTGATTAGGCTTATCTTCCTCCTGGCCAAGTTCTTGCTAGATGAAAACTAGTTAAGCTAAAAATCAGCTTATGAAGCTGTAATGATTAGCTTTGCAGGTTTCTGTCTTGCCTTTTTCCAGCCAGCTGTGTATTTTTAATCACTTCTGTTTGACGAGATCAAAGGTAAGGATCTATCTGCCTTTCATTCACATTCAGTGGAAAGTCAGGCACACGCCAGTTTAATCATGATCACTGAGTTTGGTTTTGAGGAAGAAGGCTGCTCAGAATATGTACAGCATCATGACACATGCACTGTTTCCCATAAATATAAAGCAAACTAGGGAACAGGGTTGGAGGGACACAAATGTTTTGACACAGAGGCAGAAAAAACATTTTTTCTAGTAGTTAATTTTCAAAATAGAAATCCTGTAGGATTTCAAAATAGAAATAATTTCTATGCAATTAAATCTTTTGAGAGGTTCATCTGCATGCTTGTCCCTGCTGCAGGACTGGTGCTTTGCTGTCCATAATTAGGCACAGTTGGTCCCTCCTGCAGCTCCCCAGTGAACTGGTGCCACAGTCAGCAGGTCCCAATGTGTTCACGGGGGATGTGGCCACAGCTCCAAGCTGCCACATGCCTGGGAGGGAAAGAGCATTCAAGAGTAGCAGTTAAAATAATGAGAAAAATTATCACATCCCCCATTGGCCAAATTTTCAAAGACAAGCATAGAAGTCCTGTTGCACGTGTAGCAAGTATCGTCCATCCAGCCTTTCAACCTGGAAATACATTACCTGAATGTAAAGAAAATGGAAACTATGAGCTGTTACAGAGATTTATCCCCCTCTCTGCATGAGCTCAGGGTGAGAAAAAAAATTATGCCTCCAAACATGAGTGCTACTCTGCACTAAAAATAACAGGGCAGTTTTTGAGCAAACTGCTTTCCTATATGGGCAACTCTTATTCCTTTGATTTCTTCTGTTGGGGTTCACATATTTCTCTGCACAGCAGAGAACAATGGCTTCTTACCTTTCAGAGTGCCTCCATGTTTAGGATCTCAGCTGCGGGTACCTTGGCATAAATGTTCCCAAACGCACTGTGCCAGTGCCTGCAAAAGCAATGCAAATGCCCCTAAGCTGAGCCATCAGCCCACCAAGGCACTGATGTTCACAGGACCGTGCCAGTGCTGTGGAGTGGGTGAACATCAGACAACCATGGCATTGCAACCCCATGGAGGCTTTCCACCATGGGGATATCCCACAACAGTCCCAGCCCTCATAGGTGTCTCTCCCCAGGTTGGTTCCACCAAGGCGAAGCTCCACCAGCAGCACCATGCGCCAGCTTTGCCCGCTGCCCTCGTGGGTGGAAAGGACCTACCTGAGCACCTCGCGTTGGGGCAGGGGTGGTTTTCACTGATGCCTTTTACATGTTCCAGGAACTCAGGAGTAACAGATGGCCGAGTTTATTGCGTTGCACTGGTGTTCCCTGCCAGCTTCCCATTGATCTGAGCCTGGCAGCACAGGACAATCCCCCTCATTCATAAAACCCTGGGATTTTTATTGTTTCCTTTGCTGCCCTGAGACATTTGGGTTTTGAATGATGCTGATTTATGCTCATGAACGTTTCAGCTATCTTGTGAAAAATAACATGGTGGCATGGGGTCAGGGACAGGGAGGTAAAACCGTTTTTCTTTTTGCTCCACTTCTCTCCCAAGCTGGGTGTGAACTATATTCTGCAGTTAATGATGAAGTGCTGAGGCAGCCAGGACATTCTGCTTACCCAACAAAAGGAACAAAGCATGTATTTTAGCAAAAAGCAATATTTTTTTGTATCTCAAAGACTGATGGTGCCTGCAAAGCACTGAGGCTTTGAAGTTGGTGTTTGGGGGAAGGCTAAGTGCATGCGGCAGTAAAGCTAACCGACAGCTTTAGAAGGAGGAACACGTGAAAAACCTTCTCAAATAGAACAGCAATGCATATAAACTATCCTGGATGGGGCTTTCATCTTTTCTTGTGTTATTACTTTACTCTTGTATTTGGATTTGAAGCTTACAAGGAAGAAAATTATTTCTGCTGCCTCTGCTTTTTAAGCAGAAAATAAAGATTGTATTGACCACGTGTACAAAGTATGGAGGCTCATTTCAAGTGTTTTCTCAGAGAATTCTTGAAAGAAAAACATCCTCTTCCATAGTACGTAGGTCTAACTCTTGCTCATAGCTGTGGTTACAGCTGGGAGTAAATGATGGTCAGAATAAAATGCTGTTATGGCACAGTGCTTACATGATCCTTTATGCAGCTACAGCACAGTTATAACCTAAAGTCCTGGTGGAAGGGGACTGTAAATGTCAACACCAAGTGCGTCTTGACAATATGACAATATAATGCACTTTCTCCATACTAAAGCTGCAAGTCTGCCCTGGATTTCATAAACATATGAAGTGGTATCTTCTGGAATGGCAATTCAGAGAAGCCCTAGGACATCAGGCTTCTCAGTAGGTCGTAGTAGCCTTGGATGCAGACAGCATCCCCTGAAGCACCCCAGCACCTTGCAGGAAGGGGTGCTCTCTGCCCCAAAGCACCTCACCCCCCCTCCTGAGGTGGAACAACTGGGAAAGCTGCTGTCCCCCACAATGTGATAAATACCCATGTCCTACTCATCCAGTATCCTGCATGCAGCCCCTGCCACCACTGTAACTGTGGATCCAACCCTCTGCTAGCCAAGCCCTGTCCTCCATTCCCTGAACATGCCAGGTCATTAATTTCATTACATGGCCTCAGGAAGATGCAGTGGAGGCACACACCACTGTACTGTCTACCATGGAGGGATAATAAGTAAAATTAAATATGATTTATGATTTAAAGAAATATGTCATACTGCTTACGGTCATGGTTTAACCCCAGCCAGCAGCTAAGCACCACGCAGCTGCTCCATCACTCCCCACAGTGGGATGGGAGAGAGGAGTGAAAACTGAGAAAACTTGTGGGTTGAGACAAAGACAGTTTAACAGGAAAAGCAAAAGCTGCACACACCAGCAAAGCAAAACAAGGAATTCATTCACTACTTCCCATGGGCAGCAGGTGTTCAGCCACCTCCAGGAAAGCCAGGCTCCATCACATGTGATGGTTATTTGGGAAGACAAACACCATCATTCTGAACATCCCCCTCCCTTCTTCTTCCCCCAGCTTTATATGCCTATCATAATGTCATATGGTATGGAATACCCCTTCGGTCAGTTGGCTCAGCTGTCCCAGCTGTGTCTCCTCCCAAATTCTTGTGCACCCCCAGCCTACTCACTGGTGGGGTGGTGTGGGAGGCAGAAAAGGCCTTGACTGTGTGTGAGCACTGCTCAGCAGTAGCAAAAACACCCCTGTATTATCAACACTGTTTCCAGCCCAAATCTGAAACATAGCCACATACCAGCTACTAGGAAGAAAATTAGCTCTATCCCAGCCAAAACCAACACACTTATCAAGTCTTATTTAATATTTTCAACTTACATATTGACAAACTCACATATTATTTTTAATTGCACTTTTTTTTCTTAAAATAAATATAGATTTGAAACTTAATTCACAATCGTGATGGCCTATTTTAAGGTTACCATAGGATATTAAAGCAGCATGAACTGAATAAACACTGACAGATGACATTCAAACAATACTGGTTTTCTCTTGAAGTCCTTGAGATGGAGCTTGAGAAGGAGACAGTCACAGTGACCACCTTGAACCAGGGTTTTACTGAAGAGATGTACCAGCTTTTGATGGCAGCAGCATCTTCTACAGGTACAGAAGAAATACCCACTTTGCTTTGCTTTAGCTGTTTAAAATCCTTGACTGGATAAGGTTTTCAGCAACCAAACCATTCATTTCCAGTGCAAAACGCAATTTGAAAACAGTAAATGATACAAATGAAACAAATTTACTACAGTTTTAAATGTCTGCACTTCTATTACATCCCACTTCCCCTCCAGTAACAGCAGGATGCAAAAACGAGTTGGGTCTTTCAGTTTTCATTTGCTGTTCTCTGATATACAAAATGAAGAACCTAAGCAGGGTATGTCAATTCATGTAATGGCTTAAACATGTTCACCGTGTGTCCTCCTGGATAGCAAAGACAAAAGCAAAATTCTGTGCAAAGACAATATACAACTCCAAGTCAATGCATCTTTGTGACTAGTAATCAGGGAGGTCTACCTCTCCCTTGCAAAAGAATCAAAGAGGAGAAATGCAGAACAAGATTAAAACCAATTATTTAAAGGAAAGTGTCCTGCTGCTAATTTATACCACAATTAAAGCCAATGATTAAAACCACTTTGGTTGAAATGAGTCTATTCATATGCCCTGCCCCCTGAAGATGCCTCTCACTGTCTCCCACAGCTAGAAGTCACAGGTCTGGGTGGACAGAAACTTTGAGGAAAAACAATTGCCCTTGAGCCCACTGGTGCAAGTGGAATAAATCTGAAGATGAAATCTGGAGCAGGACCTGCTGGCTAGGTGGGGCAGCCAAACTGGGCTTCATGAGAGGAAATGTTCTTGCTGTAGGAGTGGGCAGGCATAGTCATACTCTCTTTGCCTAGCTTAAGGACCTAGTACAAAAATGTTCTTGCACCAAAATGTTGTCCTGTTGCAATGTATGCCCTGACTTCACTTCTCTGAGGCAGAGATAAGAGCTCTGTTCCCTCTGGAAGGGATGACAGGATGGGTACATAAAATGTTCTTGCTGCTCCTTCTTGTGTGCTACAGGAATTATTCATGGGGTGGTATCTGCTGTAAGGTTCCTCATTTCCCACAGAGATGTCACAGCCTGCTTGTTACCAAACACACTCTCATAAATTACAAAGAGAGAAGTTTCCTCCTGGATGAAAAGGAATAAATGATGCATTGTGGTTTTCAAAACATCGCAGGAGTCTTTCTAACCATGCAAGGATTTGTTGAACGGGTGGATGTTGCCTTGCTGAGATTTCATAAAACTCCTTTAGCAACTTGTGGTTCCTTTTCTGATTTGCATTGCTGTATGCAGAAGCCAGCCCTGTCCTGCTTCATTGTTCACCAAGAGATACCAATGTGCTCTGGAGACTTTCAAGTGATTGCGGAATGCTGCTGGCTCTCAAGGAGACCATTTCACCTGAGGTTGTCAGTATTTCCTATGCTGTTTATCCCTCTGATTCTGCAGTTGCAATGGCTCCTGAGTCTCTGTGCACCACCCAGTGTCTGCCCTGTAACACGATGCTCTCCTGGAGTTTTTTTCTGAGGCACAGAGAGTTTTGCAATCCTGACCAAACTGTTGAATTAACCACAAATGAAAACCAGGGGAAATTTGCCTTGGTTTGGGAAGAAGCAGGTGCTTGTGAATATTTCTGATGAGGCTGTCTGTAGAAAGCCATGTTTCAGCCAAGCTACTGAAAGAGAACTTTGAAAATTTAATTTTCCTGTTAAAAGTGGTGAGGTGAAAGAGCCGTCGCTTACAGTTCTTGCTGAACTGCTCTTTCAGATACTGAGGAAGCAGCAAGAGAGAAGCTGCTGGCTTTGTCACTTATGGGAAGTGTTGCTTGTTCGCTAACAGTGAGTAAGGAGATCTTTAAGATAATGGAAGAGGATTAAGCCTAAAACAATACAGTGCTTTTTGCTGCACTACTTTTTTTGCCATCCTTGTCCAGTTCTAAGGATTCCCTGACCAAAATAAACAGTTCAAACTCTTTCACATCTTTATCCCATTCCCATTTAGTTTTTGGTATAAGACATTTTAAATATTTTAAGTATTTTATCAGTGATGTAGAGTTACTATTTAGCCATTCAGCTCCAATCATCCTTTGACCATCACACAATTATAGTCTGATTATTAGATTCCTGCAGGGTAGATTTTGCTAAATACATTTGACTTTTCTCATTTGAAAAACAATCCTCTTTGCAATATTATCTTCCTTTTTTTTTTTTTTTGGTGATGAAGCAGCCTGCGGTGTCAATACAAATGCTGTGACATTTATAGCAGTTCAGCTGGGAACATGCTGCCTGCCTGTTCCTTTCATACCTAATTTGCTGATGATTTCCAACAGTGTAAGCGCACAAGCAAGCCCTCTGTTTGATAGCAGTGTCTGCTGCTGCCCTTTTCTTTTTTTTTTTCCTTTTTCTTTTTTTTAACCCTTATCTAATTTTGGCAGGACCACAGTTCCTGCTCTTAAACCCGATAACAAGATCAGCACACAGCCCAAACCTACAGTAAAAGGCTTTGAGACCACTTAGGCGGGATGTCTCCGTCCAGCACATGCTGAAATGGGGTCATCCGACCCATGAGATTGGCAGCGTCCTTTGGTCCCCAGAAGCTCGCTGAGTGCCCACAGCCCCAGTCATCCCGGCACTTACTGTTGCTGTTGGCAGGTCTTATCTTTCGTGCTCACTCCCTTTGTTTCCTCCTCATTTGAAAATGGTCTCAAATCCTAAATAAGAGGCGCTGCTTAACCACAGAGATTTACAAGGACATTTTCTACTCTTATTTGTGGTTTCCACGGTGCAAGCTGTAATGTGCAGAGCAATGCAGGGAGAGAACTGGGAGGGTCACAGGTCTGAAGGCAAGAAAGGACTATTAGATGCAGCACAATCACCTGCAAGGAACAAACAATTAAATTTTGTTTGACTGTCCTTACATTGAAGTAAACAATTTGTTTTAGACTAAAGCATACCACCCAGAAAGGCATCACATTTTCAGCCGATGCCATCAAGAAGTGGAGAAACAAGCTATACCTCAACCTTTTGATAATCATCCTTCTTTTTTTAAAAAAGTACTTGTGTAAAAAATTGATTTCTTATCACTGCTACCTAAAACTAATAAATATTACCTATTGATAATTTAAATATTATTACTGAATCCCTTATCTAAATTAATACCTTCTTTATACTAGCTATTCTGAGATGCTATAGAAGCATTCTTTACAGATTATGACAAGCAAATGACATTTTTCTCAGAGCTTTAGGCAATTTTCCTGTGTTCCAATTCTTTTTTTTCCGTAAGAAATGTAGTTTCTAACTTGACAGAGGTTTCCAGGGTCACCTCACCAATGTCACATGTAAGTATTTGTGCCACTGTGTTGCTCACTATTTTCTTGTCCATATATTTTTTTTTTTTTTTTTTTTTGGCACAGCAGTGTTCTGAGCACTTCAGTTTTATTGCTTGTCCTCTTTTAATACCCAAACACTGCAGAGCCATTTCTTCCCAGCATTCCTCCTTCCTAGATGTGTGGTTTTGCATTGCCTTGTGTTAAAATAATTCTTGTTCTTGTTTGGGTGACTTGAGCTGAGCAAGTGTCCCAGCTCACTCCAAGTGACTGCCACATCATAGCACATTTCCTTTGCAACCTGGGCATCTCCCACACATCAGCTTTGCCGGTTTCTTGCAACGGCTTTCAGGTGCTGAACAAAACCACTGCCTTGGTCCTACACGGGCTGGGTCAGAAATCTGGCCATTCATTTCACAACTGTTCCTCATTGTTAATCAGCAAGGTCTTAATCCACTGTCTGTGTCCTGCATTATATAGTGAGGAATTTTTTTTGTTGGTGTTGGTGGGGTTTTTTTTGAGATAACACACAGCTAGCCTGTTACAACTAGGGGTTAGAAGTCTGTTGTGTGTCCACAACACAAATTGCCTTTTATCAGCCAAACTTGTAAATCGGTAAATTGAAAGATAGGTTAAATAATGCCAGCTTGTTCTTATTGGTGTCAGTGATTAAATGTACATCTTCTTGGTCACTGAATTGCACATCAAGCTTCTCCACGGTTTCACCTAGAATGGAAATCAACAAGCCAGCCTATACTTTTCAACCTCCCTCTTGTTCCATTCAATTAGCACATCACCATCTCGCTTTAAATTTTCTCTAGGTCCCCTGGTACTTAAGAAGCTAGTGAAAAAACATTCCCTTCTCAGCCAGCTCTTTTGGAACGCTTGGGATGTACAAGACACACTCTGCTCTTATTAAAGGAGCCAGCATCTTCCAAAAGTAGAGAAAAAGTGCTTTACTGAATGCTTCTGCTCTTTTTTGTCTAATTTGAAACACTCTTCTAACTCCAGCTATTGGAGGTCCTCACTCATTTTCAGTTCTTGTTTTGAATATATTTATATTTCGTAATTTTCTTTCAACAAATGATAGATTCCCACAGTAATAAGATGCATCTGTCGGGCACTGGCCATGAGATGTGCTAGAGCTACCAGAACTGGCTGTCCTTCTCTGAGTTTCTGGCAAATCCTAGCCCGTCACTCATGCAGCTATGGAGTGATGGGACTAATGCTGTACGGTTTTGGGGTGGGTGCAGCTCTGTTCTGCCTGGGCAGGTGTTTAATGTCCCCCCTTCCCTATAACCAAGCGGTTGTGCTAAAGCAAGGCTGGAGCGCGGCACCTGCTGCCTGCCACATGCCTGCCTGCTCACTCTACTTCTGACTTTTCTTTGGGAGCTGCAACAGCAACTTTATGCTTTACAAGTGTGAGTTCAGTTGAGAGATTTCCAAAGCCCCCCACAGCTTTTCCAACCTGCTCAGACTTGGAGTCTCCTTGTATGACAGGCTTTTGAAAGGCCACAAATATGTTTTCTTACTACCCATTCATGTATTAAATACTCATCTCAATGATGAAATGCTTGCCCGGGTCTCTCTTAATGAACAAGTGTCAGATGTTTAGCACCAGTAGGCTTTACTGTTCAAAGGCACAGGCCTCTTGGAGCTCCTCTCAGCCACTTCCAGCTCTGTTTGACTGAAAGTAATGGGGAGGGGGGTGAGGGAAAGGAAGAGGCTACTCCTGTCAATGGGATTCCAGCTGGTTTGTATATAAAATCTTTCCAGGACACCCAAAATGCTTCATTCACCATTTGGACATCATATTCTAAATAAAACCAATTATTTGGTTGACATCTACAACCCCGCTGAGGTATGTGATAATGGTGCCCCTTGTCTGCTAAGACAAACACACACATTCTCCCTTCAGCGAGCAGCCAAGCGGCCCTCGCCAGCCCCGGCGGCGGAAGAATGAATCGCTATTCCCCGCCGCTTTCTCTCTCTGCCCACCCCTCCAGGCGAGCCAAGCCCGAGAGAATACCCTGGCATAACGTCCTGGCAAGAATCATCATTTTTATGTTGCTTTTGGGTAAACTTCAATGACTCATCTTGTATTCATGCTCATCTATGGCTGGCTTTTTATTTATTTTTTTATTATTCTACTGTTCTGATCAGCCAAGCTGCGAATGGTTCGCTTAACAATGTGCAATGCTTGGAGAGCAGATGGGCTCTTTTCTTCCTCCTGGTGGCATGCAAAAATGAAATTTTATCAATCAAACTTCAGTCTGTGACATTTTATTCAAAATGGTTGTTTTAACAGCTACTTTGCCATCCACGAGCTCTGTTGTATTTCCTTCTGCATTGAATATGACTTTACAACAAACTCAATGTTCAGCAGCCAGCAGTCTGCGTTGCAGCTGTACCTTACACAAGACCACCTCAAATTGTCCTCCTGTACAAACACATAGTTAAAGAAAGGTCCCACCCTTAAAAATTTACAGTTTAGGCAAGGAAAGTGGTTGGTCAAGCTTAGTAGCAGCTCTGTTAATGGACACCTAGGTCTTCAAGCTCACTGTAGAATTGACTACACCGTCTGACTACCCTTCACCAAGGCTGGTGCAAACTCACTTTTATTCAACCCATTAACTCTACTTCAAACAAAACACTTGGAGGAAATAAGGGGTTACTTTTCCATGCGCTATTTCATGAACAGCTGACCAAAAAGATGAGTAGCAGGAGCAGGAATGCTTCATGCTCTGCTGCTCCACTTGTTTGGAGTCTGCTTTTCTAGAGGGTTGACTGGTATCGTTTTTTTCAATGCAACTTTGCTTGTCGTCATCAGGAAATAAACAATACATCAGTCAAAAGCACACTGCTCACCTCCATGAAACACTGCAGGAAACAGCTAAAATCAGAGCTAGCCTGGGACATCACAACTACTCAAAAAGTCAGATGAGGGACTATATTCCATACATTCCATTCAAAGTGCTCTGAAAGTCTTTACTACCATCTGCACAAGAAGAAAGCATTTGCTCCTTGATTGACTGAAAGACTTATTTCCCTGTAGGTCAGAGAAAATGGATGTAACAGCTTGGACATTCCTGTATGGAGCTGGTGGAGCTCGGCTTCTTGAAGCTGTTGATGACTCACACAACGTTTGCCTAGAGCAAGATCAGCACATGGACGTGCTAGGTTTTTGCAAGCTTTAAAAATGGATTAAAGCAGAATATTCACAAAGGCTAATTAAGTGATAGCAGCTGTTCTTCACAGGTCGGTCTGCAGGCAGCAGAGGGGGACAAGCTCCTGCAGGAGCGACTCAGAGCACCTCTCTATATTAAATTGTTGTTCTGAATCACCTGCTGGAACAGCCTCTGCTCCCCTCATGGATGCCCCTCTCTAGCATTTCACATAGTCTGCTTTTCCAGCTGGGCCCCCTGGGCTCCTCTGCTGCCACTGGGGATTCAGGCCAGGGGAAATTGCCATAAAATCTATTGTGGGTGGAAGGATAAGCATGTTGTAAATTACTTCACAGATTCAAATGGGGTTTGATCTTCCCAATTATGAAACACAGCTTGCTAAATTTGGGGTTTTGAAACTCGCTGCTAATATTTTAAAGTGAAAAACAATAACCATATGGGATTTAGCAAGTCACAAGCCAGGTTATGATGAGCTGCTTAGTTCATCAGTTCCCAGCTGCTACTTTGATAAATCACTGGGGGATTTCCTCACTGTCTGGGCTGCTGGCTATCCTGGGGTGAATACAGAGAACAAGAAGTTTCATATTAGATTTTATGGGCTGGAGCCTTCAGCATGCCGAGTCCCCTCTGAGCTGTATGAATGCCAACCAAGGACAAATTGACTCTGCTGAATCCCTGCATTTATGGGGAGAGAGCTCCCCGCGGATATGAAACTGGTGGAGACACTGTTCCAGCTCTGCATTTCAGACGTGCATCCTCTGGCACAGAGAGGTAGGAGGAAGGGAGATATGGGGGAACAGAGCTTCTCTGTGACCCTTCCTCTGCCTGCTGCTTTGCTTTGAGCCTGAGTTAAAGCCACAGGAGAAGCTCCAGGCTTACAGCTCCTCTCACGGGTCCTAGGGCCAGCTACACAGAAGTATGTGTCACCTACAGCTACACATAAGCACATTTAGTGATATATACACCTAACCGGGACAAGAACTGAGGTCTCCAGCGCTCTCTGGCACACGAAGCGTGAGAGTGTTTCAGGGTGAGACAGCTGATTGCTGTCGTGCCCTTTGCCCAAGGGAATCGCATCAAAATTTGTCCCTGGGAGCACCCGGCGCCACGGGCAGCAGCGAGCTTCCCCGCACAGCCCGGCGGGACTCGGCACCACGCGGTAGGGTGTACAAAGCTCTGAATCTCGAAATTAATTTGTCTATGGTTCTGCTGACACCTTCCGATTATGCTGCCATCTCGGTAAAATACAGGGCACGCTGAAATCAATTTCCCACCCCCTACTTCACTGCAGATAGAAGACAAAAGATGTATTGCTAATTAAAATGTTCTTATCTGCTGGAAAGCAGTTTGTAGGATTGATTTGAATAAAACTGATGATGCAGCCCACTCAGATCACTGGGAAATGACCTCTCTATTATGAAGTCCCAGAATTACATAGCAAAGCAATCTTGATTTCCTAAAATCTATCAAAGGAAGGACTTCTCAGTTAGTTACAGAATATAATATGGATACTCCTGAAATGTCCTCTGCTTAATGAACAGCTGATATTGGCTAACCTTGTGGAAATAAGAATTAGTACCAGCTGCAAAATGCATTCACTGGATAGTGAAACTGGCAGTTGGTATTATGCTTGCTATAAATATTTTTAATTAAAAATTGTTTTCTGTCTCTTCAATTGGTATAATAGCGATGATGCTTACTGAGACTTACTGAAGATGTAATAGGATTCCCCTTCGTGTATAGCAGAGCTATTTTTTCTGCCATAATTTTACTACAGTGGAAATCTGCATAATAATGCCCAGATTCTAGTACAAGAGAAAAGCAGAGCGAGGGAGTGTATTATCTGTGTGTTTCAGAACAACGCACACGAGCATTGTTGCAAATTTCTAAAGAAAAGCTGTGCTCAAACTCCGCTTGCTTGGATATGACTTAAAAAATTATTTTAACGTTTCTTTTGAAATTCCAGCTTCAACCCCCAGCTCCACAGCGCCAGCAGCAGAAGGGAATCCGCCCCTTCTCCTTTCCCCAGGGCTCCCCCAGGCACCCACTATGGAGATGCCAGGAGTGGTGCCAGCAGAGGGGACCCTGGGTGCTGCCCCAGCGCCAGGGCAGACCCATATCTCTGGGTGGCAAGGGACACATCTCCTCCTTTGGGGAGCTAAAAGCCATTAGAGCAGCTCTGGCTTGGCAGGCACAGCCTGCATCAGGCGTTACCTAAATAGGGGGGATACTGAGACAGCTGGAGAAATCTCTGTCAGCCGTCCCTGCTGGGCCTTTGGGAACATGTCATTGCTCTCCACACTATGTGGGAGACATTCTAAAGCAGACGGGAGCAATTGCTTTCTAATCCCTGCTTGACTCTCTTCCCCTCTGAGGCTTTGGACCAATACTCTGATTTAGGCATTTCTTCCCACCGCCTTCCTCAGCCCCCTGCCTTCCTCCTCCCCAGATTCCAATACATGTACCCCTGGCTGACACTCGCCTTTACCCTCCTATTTTTATTCTCCCGTGTACATCTCGGAGGTCCTGGCACAGCTTGCCATGGTGTGGTGTTTGTTTTCTGACAACTCCCAGAGGCTCAAGTCAAGACAAAAGCCTCATTCTGTCAGTCACTGTATGAATACATGATTAGGCACATCCCCGGCTCCAAAGACCTTTTGCTCTAAACCTGCTGCTTTGATTTCATTATGATACTAAATTCCTTTCGCAGTTTGGCTCTTGTCCCTTTCTTGTCCCCAAATTTACAGCAATTTTATTGCAAGCAAGGCTTATTGCAGACAAAGCTATGACCTTTTTCACCCATTGGTTCTTCCTTCTTATGCTGAGTTTTTCCTTCCACCATAAATTCTCTTTGCTTTTCCAGCTAGCCCTTTCAGATGTTTTTATGGTTTGCATGCCTCTCATTTCCAGCTCCTTGTTCCTCTTAGGGTTCAACACGTGCTCTCCTCTCTGCTCTCTTTCAAAGGGAAGCTCTTGTTCTCACAAACTCAGCTATCCCTTAGCTGAGATGAATTTATGATGGCCACTGTCCCTTTTATCTCTTCATGCCTAACTTCATAAGTGTCTCCACGGTAGCTACATCTAAAGGCTTTGCTATTGGGTCAGTGATAGTCCTCCGTATTTCTTGCAAAATCTTCGTCCTGTCTTTCCAGCCTCAAAATATGAATAGATAACTGACTGTGAGTGTTTGGGTTTTTTTTCTAGGTTTTGACCCCACTAACAGCGAAGGTGAGCTGTTATTTATCCGTCATGTACTTTTAGTAAGACGCAGGCCTGTTATCTGGTGAAAAGACAGCTCAAAAGAATAGAAATTAGCAGATGATCCTGTGATGATACAGCAAGTCTCTCCCTTTCTTCTGAAAGTCATGTTTTCAACTCCCGCTTATCTCTTCTCACCTACGACGAACTCTGCCTGCCTGGGCATTCCCCAGCTCTCCATGGAGAAGGCAGCAGCACCACTGCGGTGCGTGGTTCTTGCCTGTCCGTGTTAGCAATCGGCATCGTTCCCTTCATCTGTCAGCATCTCTGCAGATTGCTGGATTTGACAGCAGAGACAAGAACAAAATGAAAACAGAGAAGTGACTTATACCACTGCCCAGAGAGAGAAAAGGAGAGGGAGTGGGGAAAGAGAAATAGACCACAACCCCATCTGCCTGCGGGCACAGAGGTCACGATAGCCAGATGGGGAATGAATCAAAAGGGACATTTACGGAAGTGGCTGGGCAGGGGGAGTTCCTGTTCGATTACTTCAATTCTGGCAGGCTACCTCCCAGTGTCAGATCACCCAAAGACACACTTTCATTCCAATAATGAAAGAACTCTATACTAACAGAAAAAGGGACAAAACATTTGTGATTATTTTTTCTCCATCTGGTCCAATTAATAGGTTTTGGTGGCCAGTCTGAAATATATTTTGATCACTTGAGAAGTTTTGTATGAAAGAGCTGATAATTTAAAAGCCAGTTACGTCAAAAGAAGCTCTTATTTGCCTGTGTGCCTGTTTCTTGCCCTGTTGTAAAGTACAAGAATTAAGAACACCCTAAGCCAAGATAAATTTGAAATACAATTCTCCAGTTATTTGAATCAAAAGGCAGTATTGATTATTTAATTATGTAGAAATTATCCAGATGCTGAGCATTTACTACAGATTAATGACTGTCCCAGAGCAGTTAATGGCCCTTCTCGCTGCCATCAACACAAGCTGCTTATTAATCCCTGGAAAATGGCTTGCATAACAATCATAACCTGCTGTTAAAAGTTTATAAATAGATAAAAGTGTCACATGGATTTACGAGTGCTGAGGCTGAATGGGATCTGTGTGGCGTTTCTAGTGAATGAATGCCATGTGCATGAGCTCATCTGGTTGCCTGAATTATCACCAAATCCCAAGTTGCTCTTTTGGATTGGAAAATGGCAGGCGAGAAAGTGCCAAGTGGCTGGAGTCCTATCTACTGACTGGGAAATAATTACTTTGCTGCATAATAAAGAGGCACCTTCATTCTAACAGCAGCGCTGCCCTTTTTATCATATAGCCTGAAATGCACATAAGGGAAGCTGTGCTGTTTTATTCCTCTGTTTTTAAGAGGAAAAAAACTCTTGCACGTATGCACAGACACGGAGCTGACCCGGGTCCCCCCAAAGCCCAGTGATGGGTTCAGCAGGCGTAGCAGTCTTGCTAGGCTGGGATCTGTATTATTCAGATAAAGGTTTTCAAAGAAGCCCTTTGCACCTGGGTGTCTCCACCCCGTCCTGGGCTGTTCTAACAATGAACACAGTATGCCCTGCCAGGGAAAGCTGCTTTCAGAACACACGCTGCCTCTTGGTTCTGGCAGAGACGGGAGGACACGCAGACCCCAGGGGCCGGGGCGGCTGAGGGCAGGGAATTGCAGTGACACAGTGTCCCACTGGCCGTGGGGTGGCTGTGCCCCACCACCATGCTGGCACTCGCATTGCCCCTTCTGCCTGGGAGCTCAGCTGCCAAACCAGCGTGTGGGGGACCCCGCTCCGGCAGGGATGCAGCACCCCTGCCATGGCACAGCCCAGCTGGAGTCACCTAGGCACCAGCCTTCAGTCAAGGATCACAGAATCGCAGAATGTCAGGGATTGGAAGGGACCTCAAAAGATCATCTGGTCCAATCCCCCTGCCGGAGCAGGAACACCTAGATGAGGTTACACAGGAAGGTGTCCAGGCGGGTTTTGAATGTCTCCAGAGAAGGAGACTCCACGACCTCTCTGGGCAGCCTGTTCCAGTGTTCTGTCACCCTCACTGTGAAGAAATTTCTTCTCATATTTAAGTGGAACCTCCTGTGTTCCAGTTTGTACCCATTGCCCCTTGTCCTATCATCGGTTGTCACTGAGAAGAGCCTGGCTCCATCCTCGTGACACCCTTTACATATTTGTAAACATTAATGAGGTCATCCCTCAGTCTCCTAATCTCCAAGCTAAAGAGACCCAGCTCCCTCAGCCTTTCCTCATAAGGGAGATGCTCCACTCCATCATCTCCCCTAAGCAGCCACTGTCCCCCCAGCTGGCTGTCCTCACCCTCCTAACTCTGCCAGATGAGTGGTGGCTGGTTCTTGCGTTTGAGCAGTGACTAATAAAAATGATATAAACATGCTGTTGTCTGGAGCTTGAGAAGGCTGCTCAGAGGAGTGAAGCAGGTCTATGGGAGCATCCTGTCCCTACCAGGAGTTAGGGAAGTGGCTGCCCTATATCTGACCAAACCACAGATCCTGTGTCAAGAGGAAAGATGAGAAATAACCATGTCCTTCAAAGAATCAGGCAGGAGGGGGCATGAGGGACCTTCCTGAATCACAGCTTCTGAGTCTGTTAGCATGACTGCCTCTGTTTTCTATCAGTTTTAGTGGATTTGTCTTGTACTTGGCAAATACACACTTCAGTGCAGTGCTGCACCAGAGAGGGTTGTCCATCCCTTAGGTTGGATAAAACAGGTGCCATGAGGGCCCAGTCCCTCGCCCCATTACACCATGCACCGTGAATCTCTCTCCTTCTCTGGCACAGAGGCTTGGGGGCTCAGTGACCCCCATGCAGCAGCCACCAGTGCAGGGATGCAGAAGAGGAGTGGGCACACAGCTGGGCTGTCGCTGCCACTGCAGAGGTGCGAGACGTACACCCAGAGCAGGCGCACTGCCTGACAGGTCTGCAGGCTGGGGAAAAAGAAGGTGCATCTCACCAGAGACCTTTCCTCTGACTTTCAAAGCTGCTCGCAGCCAGAGAGTGCTGCCGCAAAGACCCTCTGCCTCAGCCACCACCTTGGACATGCCATCTCCTCCCCATGCCTCTCACTTGGGCTGTCACTGCAGCCCGTAATTTGTATTCTTGCTCTCAGGGCTCTGTGGCCTTCAGCCTCTCTACCTCTCCCCTCTCATCCCAGTCAGAAAGCTCATTCCCACTGCTGAGCTCTGCCAACACACTCCTTCCACAGCACACTCCTGTGATTTTTGGTGGGTTGCAGCCTACGCATAGGAGGAGTCAGGCTACGAACAAGTGCTGAACCAAACTAATCATCGTCCCTCGACCTCTTCCCAAATCAGTTTTGCTATGCTTCCACAATACCCGGCCAGTTTCCAGGGGTGACGTGCACTGTGCACTTCATGCTTTGCGAGAAGCAAACTTGCCCCCCTGTGCTCGCTCAAGGGCACTGCACCTTCCTGTCGCACACAGCACCCAAACTGGTGCCAGGCCAGGCAAGAGCAGGACCCCAACCTCTCCATGCAAGGCAAAGCTGCGCGGGCAGAGAGGAGCAGGTTCCCCATCTCCTCCCTCAAGCAGAAACGCCAGGGCGGACAGCAGCTCCGTTTTGGATGCTCCCCATCGTGCAGCAGTCACAGCCATCTAGCGTGATCAGGGAGAGATAAACAACTACCCCAAACAGCCAGGGGGACCTACCAGCAGCACTTTGGTGCAGGGCCTCGCTGATTCCCCTTCCTGCTTTTTTTCCCTTTTGTCTTCAAAGCAGAAGGGGAATATTCAAAATCCTGTTTCAGAGCAGAAACAACGTGCCCCACTGAGCCCCCTGCAGCTCCACAAAGGGACACTCTGTCCTTTGCAGGCATGCAAGTGCTCCCACAGCGGCCTCCCTGTTTGACGCATGCGAACAGACAGAAATTAAAACGAATAGATAAAAACACGGATCAACTTGATGGCAAACTTGCAGGTGGAAGGGATCCTGATAGGGCTGGCACTGGGCTGAGGAATGGAACAGGCTTGGGAAGACAGCAGTCAGGTTCAGAGAAAAGTTTTTGGGGGTCAAAACTGATTTTTAACTAATGTTTTATTTTTGTGTAAATCAGATGATAGTAATATCTTTCTTGTCACTATGGTAAATAAACACTCCAGAGTGCAGGCTTTTGAGAACAGTTCTGACAAACACCTGCCAAAGACGTCCACCTGCTTCAGAGATACAGGTGTTCTTGCTCTTGAAGGTCTCTTCCAGGTCTTCATTCCATTGGCTTTTCATGGTCCCCATAAGAGAAAGTGAAGGAGGCACGTTCTTTCTTTTTTACTGAAGAAAATACCAAGGTACAGGGAGAGGGAGTGAGGAGGAATCAAAGCGTTGCCCAGAGAACCTTAAATTACGTTACTCAGCTGAATAATTAGGTCTCATCAGGAACACCTGTTTTCTTTGGTGATTAGTGCTGAAGTACTTCAAGTATTTATCAATACACTTCAGGTTACACTTTGATGATGCTAGTGCTTTTTTCCTTTTTGTTGCATAATACTGATAGAAAACTCAAAGCTGAAGAACATGGGTAGAAAAGATGTTTCACATGAAAAAGGAGGAAGCAAAGAAGACATTTGGTATATGCCTCTCACCTCAACTGCAGTGTTAAATTCTTAAGAGCCTGTGCCTGTAATCAGAGTAGAGACAAAGAGTCAAGAAGGGGCTGCAAACCTACCCTCGGGAAGGGGGTGAAACCTCCAGCAGCACAACCACCCACCAGACCCTGTTGGCTGGGGACAGACCATGCTGCGTTCACAGGAGCCACTGCTGTCCCGGTGCAGACACACCTTGACCTACAGCAATCCCAATGGAGAGCTGTGGGAATGTTCTCTGCTCACAAGCACCAAGGAGATGTTTGGATCAGATGCGTGGCACGCAACACCCACTGCCCAAGTGTGGCCACTGTGCTCCGTGAGACTGAGGCCAGCACTGCCCCTGGCTGGGAGGCAGAGTAGGCAGCCCTGCCTGCCTGCACCAGCTTTATAGAATCAAAGAATCATTCCAGCTGCAAGAGACCCTCAAGATCACCGAGTCCAACCCAAACCTAACTCTAGTACTAAACCATGTCCGTAAGAACCTAATCTCTGTGTCTTTTAAACATCTCTAGGGATGGTGACCCAACCACTTCCCTGGGCAGCCTGTTCCAATGCCTGACAACCCTTTCTGTGAAGAATTTTTTCCTAATATCCAATCTAAACCTCCCCTGGTGCAACTTGAGGCCATTTCCTCTTGTCCTGTGACTTGCTACTTGGGAGAAGAGACCAACACCCTCCATCCTACAACCTCCTTTCAGGTAGTTGTAGACAGCGATAAGGTCTCCCCTCAGCCTCCTTTTCTCCAGGCTGAACAGCTCCAGTTCCCTCAGCTGCTCCTCATCAGACTTGTGCTTCAGACCCCTCACCAGCTTTGTTGCCCTTCTCTGAACTCTCTCCAGCACCTCAATGTCTTTCTTGTAGTGAGGGGCTCAAAACTGAACGCAGGATTCAAGGTGGGGCCTCACTAGTGCTGAGTGCAGGGGCACAATCACTTCCCTAGTCCTGCTGGCCACACTATTCCTGATACAAGCCAGGATGCTGTTGGCCTTTTTGGCTACCTGGGCACAGTGCTGGCTTGTGTTCAGTTGCTGTCAATCAACACCTCCAGATCTTTTTCCTCCAGGCACTTTCCAGCCACTCTTCCCTGCGCTTGTGGCACTGCCTGGGGTTGTTGTGACTCAAGTGCAGGACTCAGCACTTGGTCTTGTTGAACCTTCATACAATTGGCATCAGCCCATTGATCCAGCCAGTCCAGGCCCCTCTGTATGGCTTTCCTACCCTCCAGCAGATCAACATTCCCACCCAATTTGGTGTCACCTGCAAACTTACTGATGGTGCACTCAATCCTCTCATCCAGATCATTGATAAAGATATTAAACAGAACTGGCCTCAGTACCGAGCCCTGGGGAACACCACTCGTGACCGGCCACCAACTGGATTGACTCCATTCACCACAGCTCTTTGGGCCCAGCCCTCCAGCCAGGTCTTTACCCAGCAAGGAGTATGCCTGACCAGGCCACCAGCAGCCAGCTTCTCCAGCAGAATGCCCTGGGAAACAGTGCCAAAGGCTTTACTAAAGTCTCAGCACACGACACCATCTTTTTGCTCCCAGGGCTGGACATCCCCCCGAGAGAACGTCTGCTGTTCGCGCCTCAGCAGCCGCCGCGCCCCCGCCGCTCCTCTCAGCCCCGCCCACCGGGACTACCGCTCCCGGCGTGCACCGCGCCCTCCCGGCACCACCCGCTTCCGGCGCTGGGTGAGCGGTGGCGGTGCGCGGCTGGACATGGCGGACCCTCCTGGGGCGGCCGCGGCCGGGGCGAAGCAGAAAGAAAAACAAAAACACAAGAACAAAAAGAAAGCGGCGACAGGTGGGGGGGCGGGGGTGAGGGTCCGTGCAGGGGTGTCAGCCGGGAAGCCCTCGGTCTGAGGGTTTCCCCTCGTGTGGTCGCGGACCTGCTGCTCCGGCCCGGACTATGGGGTCCCTCTGGTTGCCTGAAACCACTGGCGGCCGAGGAGCTTGGCCGCGGTTTAGTATAAGCGGAGAGGCAGCATGAGGAGGGCAGGCTGTGACCAGGCCTGCAGGGGCGGGTGTTGATTGAGGTGTGTCCGGCCTGGCAGTGCACTGGGTTCTCCCCTCAGCCTCGGGTGCTTTGGTCTTGTGTTGTAGCCTCTTCAGTATTCTAGTCGTGGAATATATATATATTTTTAATAGCTTAAAGAATTAACTTCTCTAATGTCAGAAGATATGCTAAACAGATTCAGCAGAGTATTAAACAAAAATTTTGTCCCTGCTTTCAGTTACTGTATCTTGTTGTTAAACGGAGAGAAGTAACAGTCACTGATGGAAGAGGAGGAAAAGCCAACTTTTGTTTTTCCTTTTTTTTTAAATACTCATAACAGTTGATGAATCTGAACTTCTCACTGTGCCAGATGGATGGAAAGAGCCAGCCTTTACAAGAGAAGATAATCCCAAAGGGCTGCTGGAAGAAAGCAGTTTTGCAACGTTATTCCCCAAGTATAGAGAAGCCTACTTGAAAGAGTGCTGGCCCCTTGTCCAGAAAGCCTTGGATGAACATGTATGCATACTTCCTGGTTGCGATATTATGTTTTATCTTTTGGGAGATACAGGTGTTACTTAAGCTTATAAAAATAGTGCAGGTTTCTTTTCTGATACTGTATTTGCATATATTTCTATTGTACTTGTGTTTAGAATTGGTAGTGTCTTTTTTTATCAGCATTGAAGTTGGTGAGAGTCTTTGTAGCCAGACTTGCAGTTCTTCACTGATGTTGTCAGCAAAACTCCTTGGAGCAGCAGCGACTCGTCCTCCAGATGCTGACAACTTTGTTGCACCAGAATTCAGAGAGACGAGGGAGGTGGTCTTTTGGGCCATGTGACACATATATTCAGTCTTCCTTGTTTGTATCTCTGTGTGAGTTTCGTGAAGCTGAAAGTTACTTTACAAATTTTGGAAAATGGATCTATATTCAGTGTGTAGTGTTCTGTTTCTTAACTTCTTACTGCCAAAGATGAATTCTGAGGCTCTTATCTAGAGATTGCTTTACTATTTCTTTTCAAATATTGCAGTATGTGAATGCAACGCTGGATCTAATTGAAGGAAGCATGACTGTCACTACCACTAAGAAGACTTTTGATCCATATGCAATCATCAGGGCTAGAGATTTAATAAAACTTCTGGCAAGAAGCGTTCCATTTGAACAGGTCTGTATTAAATCCTGGAAGTTGTATCAAATTCTATCAGAATACTTACAGTACGTTTTCAAAATGTGGGTTTTTCAAGTTAGCGAAGTAAAATAAAATATATATTTATAGTAAATATATCTGAAAGAGAGAATAATAAACTGCAGTATTCTTTTGACTCTTTCGAATAATACATTTGCATTCAGATTATGTTGCCTGCTTCCTGTCTCTTTAGGCAGTTCGTATCCTTCAGGATGACGTTGCATGTGACATCATTAAAATAGGCTCTCTGGTGAGGAAGAGAGACACTTTCATAAAAAGAAGAGGACGACTTCTTGGGCCAAAAGGATCTACTCTGAAGGTATTTCCGATAGGTGCAGTAACCAGAAAATTCTTAGACCTAAATTTGTGCCAGGTCTTCAGTTTACACTTACTTCTTTTTTTTTTTTTTTTTAATGTAGGCCCTGGAACTGTTAACAAACTGTTATATTATGGTGCAAGGCAACACTGTTTCAGCTCTTGGACCCTTTAGTGGGCTAAAAGAGGTAAGGGAAGGCAGATGAGCAGTTTGGGTAGTGTTCATCTGTACCCAGCTTGAGGGCAGACGAGAAGCAAGATCTGGCAACCTCAAGAGTATCTCACTGACTTTTCAGCTGTGCGTTAGTAGGCTACATTTGCACAAATGTCCGTAGTCTTTGCTGGCTAATTTTGTTTAGACTTGCAGATCTTTTTGTCTTGGAAGTGAAAAAGTATTTATGAAATACTCCTTTTTTTTTTTTTATTTTAAGCAAGAATTTCTGTAATTTCAGATAAGAGGTGTAAGAGTGAAAATACTGTGGAGTTAATGATTTATAACCTTAAGGAACACATAGTGGTTTTAGTAACTATGTAGGAGGAGAAGAATACTTGTCAAAAGCAAGAGTTTCTCATGACACCATCAAATCCATGGTAACATGAAGTAATGTTTGTGAGGCATGCTGAAGTGTATTAGAAACCTGAGAATTATTGATATTTGTGAAATGCTCTGCCTTCTAGTTAGTCATGTGCATTAGTGTTTTAAATCTGCCTGCTTTGGGGACAGGGGAGGAGGAAGCATGGTAGTATACCTGATATTTGAATTGATTGGAATATGAAATACTTGCTGAGTTTTCTGTTCTCTTTTTTTTTTTGTTGTTAATTAAATACAGGTTAGAAAAGTTGTTCTGGACACCATGAAGAATATACATCCCATATATAATATTAAGGTTAGCATGGTCCACTGTGCATCTTTATTTACAAGAAAATACTGTTTCTTCTCAGAGAGCTGTATGTTAATAATTTATGTTTTCAAAATTTGTGTGGTGTGCTTTTTTTTTAAAAAAAATAAATCCGACTTTGATAATCTGTGTTTTACCAGGATATAGAGCCATAATATCCTTAACATTATCTGAGAAAACATCAAAGGAAAAATGTGTAAAAACTTCCCTGCATTCGATTATTTGGTTGATACTTGCTCATTTAAACTGGGGCACCTACTCCAGTGCTTTCTGGCCTAATTTTGAGATGTCTGTCTGTCTGGTTTGCTGTTTGTAATTAAACCCATCTACTCGAAGTGAGAGATGGAAGGTTCAGATTGAGCTTATTCACTGTGAGAAAGTTTACTAAATGTTGTAGTTTGGAGCTCTTGGCTACAACTGTAATACTGTTTTTTTAATAACTTATTTGTGACACTCTGAAACTACTGAAGACTTTGATGATCAAGAGGGAATTAGCAAAAGATCCTGAACTGAGATCACAAAGTTGGGAAAGATTTTTGCCCAAGTTCAAGAAGAAGAACTTGAAAAAACGCAAGGAGCCAAAGAAGAAAAATATTAAGAAGGAGTACACACCGTTCCCACCTCCGCAGCCAGAAAGCCAGGTCAGCTGAAACTTTATTTGGTTGTGCAGGAATATAGCATGACTTGAAATCTCATTCTTGCTAACAAGAGATTGAGAGGCCTTTTCTGTCAAGTTTTGATTTCCTGATGCTATACAACTGGCTTAAATAGCATAATAATCTAAAGCTTCTCGGTATTTGTCTTGTGCAGATTGATAAAGAATTGGCAAGTGGTGAATACTTCTTGAAAGAAAGACAGAAGAAAAGAAAGCGAATGGAAGAGATAAAGGTAAAGTTGTTCTAACCCACTGTTCAGTTAAAAAGCATTTGGCTGCTGACCTGGATTTTTTTTTTTGTCCCTTTTGGCCTGCTCTACTGATAATTCACATTTTTATTGATAACTTTAGGCAAAGCAAGCAGATGCAACCAAGAAAAGACAAGAAGAAAGAAATAAAGCTTTTATCCCACCAAAGGAAAAAACAGTTGTGAAAACAAAGAAAGGTAACCATTTTTTTTCCTGTTCTAAAACCTGCTGTGTGCTTGCAGCCCAGAAGGCCAAACGTATCTTGGGCTGCATCTAAAGGAGGTGGCCAGCAGGTTGAGGGAGGTGATTCTGCCCCTCTGCTCCCCTCTGGTGAGACCCCACCTGGAGTCCTGCATCCAGCTCTGGAGCCCTCAACACAGGAAAGACATGGACCTGTTGGAGAGGGTCCAGAGGAGGCCGCCAGGAGGATCAGGAGGCTGGAACACCTCTCCTATGAGGACATGTTTCTCGAAAAGCACGTGTTCTGCAGCGTTGATATAGTACTTTTTTGTAATGGTAGTGAATTTTCTATAATCTTGCTATTTACTGTACTGTATCTCCAGTACCATTCTAGCTGCTGTGTTTTCACCTGAAATCCTTCAGTCTTCCATGAACAGCTGGTACCCAGCTGTAGGAATTAACTGTGTGAGGTAGGAGAGTTAGATCCAAACTCATGACTCGTCCCATAAGACAAAATACCATCACCTAGAGGAACAAAAGAGTAGGTAATTCATGTTGCTCAGCATTAAGTATTTAACTGAAGTACTTTGGCACTGCCTGTAGAAGTCTTTTATAAAGGTCTTGTAGGGGTCGAAGGTCTGTATCATATTCCCCCAGCCCACCCTTCCTCATCCTTTTTCCAACAGCGGCCATTAATGGGTGGCCAGGGAGAGAGTATAATGATGGGACAGGCATGTATGGGATTTTACCACCTTAGTTACTTACAGAAAGACAAAATGCTATGAAAGCTGCTCTGGCTATACAAACTCAAAAATGAATTTCTTCTCTTCTTACATGAAACCAACCAAACCAATAGGGTCTATGTCTAAGAGAGTGTGTATGTATTAATTTTGGAGGAGTACATCTGTGGTCTGAGGAGTGGGTGATAGTGGTTTGTGTATATGCAGTGCGGCATTTGTGTTCAAATGCAGTTTTATAGGATTTTTTTATATGAATGTTCTCATTTGACTTCTGCTGAAAGAGCTTTGTGGATAATACGAGTTTAAACAAAAATTATTTTTATAATAGTTTATAAAGTCATTAGTGAACATAAAGCAAGTCATAACCAATGCCACAGGGTGCAGTTTACTATGTTTATATATGAAGTCATCTTGTTGATGGTTAAAATTTAGAATAAGTAAAATTCATGTCTGTTACCTGTGTGTTTTTTACTATGTAGCCTCCACTGAGAAAAAAATTGATATTGAAGCCATCAAAGAAAAGGTAAAGAATGCAAAAAAGAAGAAATTAGGAGCACTTCCTGTGGAACAAGTCAAGTTAAAAATGGCAGCAGATGAAAAGAAAAAAAAGAAGTAATTCACTACCCAAGATGCTCATTTGTCTCCTACATTAATGAACATTTTCATACTTGGAAGATTTGAGGCTTCTTGCTGTCGCTGTAACGTGGACAAGAAAAGACTGAGTAGAAAAGCAGCTGTACAAAATTGCAAAAGTTGGTGAAGAAAATTTGTGCTGCCGTGTTATTTGAGAAAGTAAGAGCGTGTACTTGGATAATATCTATCTGCCTAAAGAGATTTTGTAATAGAAACATTTAGGAGTATGCAGGATGTTAAACATAATATCAGAGAACTCAGTGGGAGTTTAAGGTAATTCTTCTGTGAAAGACAACCAGGCCACATGCAGCCTCACTTGTGGTGATAACTTTTGCTAAATGGGCAAGATTTATTACTATATGCTTTTGTTTCTGTAAAAGCTGACTATTTTTGTGTGTCTTGTCTTGGTGTTAATAAACTATTTTTAATACATTGTTCTTAAGTCCTTTAATTACTCGTTTGCTGCACAACCTGCATGTTGTTTTCCAGTGGCTGAGGCCACTGAAGCATTTCCTGTATGATCTGATGAGATCCCGGTTGTGACAATCACCATTTACACCTTCTTTGTCACCTGTCTGATCAGATGGCAGTTCCTGGAGCTGGCCCAGGGCTATGCAGGACATGAGCTGGACCTGGGGGTCCCTGGCTTCACCCTCCTGCATTTCTTCTATGTGGGGTGGCTCAAGGTGAGGGAGGGACATGGGGGGGCCTGGGGACACACTGATGGCCTGCCACAGGTTCCTGAGCAGCTGAGCAACACCTTCAGGGAGGATGACCATGACTTCAAAACCACAGTGGTGGTTGACCACAGCTTCAAGGTAGCCATCCAGGTGTCAGGGAGGAGGAGGAGGGAGCCAATGTGGGGGAACCAAAGTTCAGGGTTACAGGAGTGGGAATATAAAGAGGGTGACACTGGGAGAGGGGAAGGGATTTGATGTGACATCAGGTAGAGCAAATGGTGGGTGGAACCAAAGTTCAGGGTCATGGGGGTGAGGGAAGGGAAGGAGGAAAATGATGGGGACACTGGGGGTGGAAGGGATTTGATATGACACAGGTCGGAACCAATGTTGGGCAGAACCAAAGTTCAGGGTCACAGGAGGAAGGTAATGGAGGGGACGCTGAGGGAAAGGATTTGATGTGACACAGGGTGGAACCAATGTTGGGTGGAACCAAAGTTCAGGGTCATTGGAGCCAGGCAGAAAGTAAAAGATGAGACATGAAGGGAGGAGAGGAGGGATTCGATGTGACACAGCGGAACCACAGTTGGGCGGAACTGAAGTTCACGGTCACAGGGGTGGGGCGGAAGGTAAAAGAGGGGACAGAGGGAGAATTCGATGTGACAAGGGGCAGAACCAATGTTGGGCAGAACCAAAGTTCAGGGTCACGGGAGCGGGGAGGAAGGTAAAGGAGGGGGACACCGGGGAAGGGATTCGATGTGACACAGGTCGAAGCTAAAGTTGGGCGGAACCAAAGTTTAGGGTCATGGGGGGGGAGGGGGTAAAGGAGGGCGTCCGCCGGGGCGGGGGTGAATCCGGTGGGTGTAACTGGTTTGTGGGGTGCTGCACACTCCTGTGAGGGACTTTTCTGTTTCTGGCGTGAGCCGACGGGTGAGCGTGGTTCTTGTGGCCGGTTTGGTTGGTGAGGGTCCACTGCAACCTGCATTTTCCACCAGAAACCCAGATCCCAGGTGAGATGGCTGTGCGGGCGCTAAGGACAGCCCGGTGTCTCGGGGTGAACAGAAGATTCTTTGTGCCGTGTGTGTGCTCCTCCTTTGAAATAAAGATGCGCTGCCCAGCGTTTCCGCATTAGGTATCGCACCGGCTGGGGTGGGTCCTCCCCGCGGCTCGCCGTCGGTTCCATCCTGTCGCCGAAAAGAAATGTTACTTAGGAGCCAGCAATGACGAAATGTAATTGCAGCCATTACTTAACGAATGCGATTTAATGCGCGGCCGGAACCCCGGAGCGGCACAGACACCGAACCCAGGCAGCCAAGGAGCCCGGGGGCGGAGCCGCGGGGCGGGGCGTGCCGCGAGGCAGGGGGCGTGGCCTCAGGGCGGAGCCAGATTGGGGCGGGGCTATAGGAGGCGGGGCGACAGGGGGTGCAGGGCTAGGGCAGCGCAGGCTTTTCTGGAAGATGCTGCAGGAGCTGGTTCTTTTCAGCCTTTGGTGAAAAGATGGAAACTAGACTTCAACATGGGTCTCTCTGCACCCTTTACCCCCCTTCCTCCCTTTATCCCCAGATACCATCACATTACCATCAATACTGAGCACATGGGAAGAGAAATAAAGCCCTGAAAAAGAACTTCTAGGAATCTCTGTCACACCGCAGGAATCATGCTGGAAGCAGGAGCGACGACAACAGTCAGTAACAGGCTTTATTCAGGGGAGAAATGTCATCCAAAACAGAAAGACTCATGCAATTCAAGGCCTTGGGCCAGATCATGTTCTTCCCTCTCTTCTTTCATTGCGCAGATGCACCTTGCCATCTCTTCTTTCGCAAGTCTCCCCCCATTCTCAATACAATCACCGCTCCAGAACTGGAGTCCTCCCTCTCAGCACTTGGGAAACTCTCCTCTGGCCCCTCCTTTTTCAAACCACTGGCCTCAGGGGAGCGATTCCGGTGCCTCAACAGACAGACCTCATTGGAGGAGATCTTGCCTGGTTTCCAACTGCTATTTGGTTGGTGCAAAAGTAATTGTGTTGTTGGACTGTGCATTTTCAATCATTAGAACTAGGCTCAAACACATCTTTATTAATCAAAATAGAAATCATTACAATCAACAGAGTTTTGCCAATGAGAAACAACTTTGATTATTCCTGTAGCATAAAAATCCATGCCTGGGGATTCTATGAATCAGGATTGTTTTGCATCTGGAAAACTGGAAGGGTTGTAGATTTCTTCAGGTCCACATTATGAATACCAGAAAAGAGAGAATAAGATTTTAACTTTGATTCCGAGTTTTCAGCCCTAACTTGTATGCAAAGTTTACCAAATTCATAACTATTTGCTACCTGTCTAAAATCTGCTACTACTACTCGCATGACATGACAGCTTTGAGACCTGGAATACTTTCTGATAACTTAAAACTTTATTTTAAAATTTATTAATAATTTACAATCATAGAAACATAAACATTTAAACCAAGACTCTTTAAAACAGTTTACAGAAATCCTACCATCTATGTGAAGAAAAAGGGTGTATGTCTGTGTGCTTGGTTTACGAGTAACAAAGTGGACAAATTATTTATCTCAGCCTTTTAAGTATAAAATAATTTAGAAGCAGTTCATGCAATATGGACGCAAAGGAGTGCAAGTTCCTTTGGGGTTTCCTGCTACCTTGGACCTCTACTGAGCATCACATGTGGGTCACTGGACACATGATAACACCATTGCCAGATGCTACCAGAGAGCACCAGCCTCAGTTCCTCCGAACAATTACTTATGTAAACATAAATATACAACTTGTTACCTTTTCTATACAGTACAGATACAGGTTGCAACTTCCTAGCTGTGCAAGTAGTCAATCTGTATACCTGGAAGGATAGTGTTCACATCATATTTCCATATATTTCTGTGTACAAGGGCACTAACAAAACATCCTCATTTTTGCCAGTTTGCTCTGATATTTCACAGAGTGCCCACTGTACCCTATCACATAAATGTCCAGCAGGTAGGACTTGCTGGGCTGCAGGCCTTTGGTTGTCTCTGTGGTCACTGCTTTCTGGGCGTTCTGGCTGTGGAAATATTTACAGAGAACCTTTTCCCATTTCTTCCTCTTATCTGGACCCAAGCACTGGTTCTGCTCTGTTTTCTTCTGCTCTTCATTGTAATTGTCACCCACTTCCCTTTTGTAGATGCAGAATTTGTTTCTCTCCTGGCCCCCCAGCCATGCCATCATGACTGAAGAACACGTGTGAATTTTGTCAAAGGCTTTGATTCATGTATCTTCAGGAAGGGAAGGAAACAGCTGCTTGTTGGGCCTTGTCGTAGACAGGATCTTCAGCATAGAAGCACCTTTTTTGCTTCCTTTCAACCTAATGAGATACTTAGCTTTTGCTTTTCCTCAAAGCTGGAACTGCCGCACACCCTCCACGTTATAGACAATAGGAGTTTTCCGTCCCTTCTTACTTGGATCTGAACAGCATCCAGGCATGAATGAACAGAGAAGGTGACTTTTTGGTGAGATGAAACAGGAGCAAACCATAGAAATTTGGCTCCCTTTCTCTTGATGAATACATCTGTAACTTTGCTACACTTCAGTTCAACTGTTTTCTGTTTCATCTCTTCCTTTGTTCTGGCAAAGATGCCAATATATGCGGTGCTCATGCTGGTGCTTACTGCAAACATATTAAAGTAGTGCTGCGTTATCAGGCTTCAGGTCAGATGCTGTGAAGATGTTCTTGTTCCCAATACAAACTTTATGCAGGGCAACTCTCGGCTTTGAGGATGGTTGCTGCTCAAACTTTGATGATGATTTTATTAATATATGGACTTTAATTGTGCTTTTTAAATTTAGGACCCACAACTGAGGCATCTATGTAGCTTTAGTATCAAATCCCTAGCTGTACTAAAACTTTTAACAGACTTCAGGGAGTCTTGTCTTTCTTTTGTTATGGAGCATAAAGGCTTTGGATTGTGTTTAGTCTTTTTGTCTTGTTATGGTTGACAGGTCTCAGGGATTGTTGGCTGGGCATTTATTTACTTGAACTGGAAAATCAAGAAAGCCTACTCATATTCCTGAATGCAAGTTAAACCAAAGGATTTGTCTGATTAAGAGTCCATATCTGACTGGTAACTGCCTGCATGACTCAATGTTGGTACTTTTTCCATCTGTTTTCTCAGAGAATATGACTATACAGTTATAACACTTCTATAAAAAGTAAAGAATAGAAAACAAAGAGGACTTGGAAGGGTGAAAAAGGTTTTTTTTGTATTTTCAAAACAGCTTGAACTATTGCAAATTATCTCCTTAAACTGATGTTAGAGTTTATAGACCTGCAAAAAAGTACCCTGAAGGCTGTATTTATGTATCAGTGTTTTACATTTATCGTATGGAATTCATGGGCATTTATGCCACAACATAAACATGGACAACTCAAAGTGGTTTGACTATCAGGAGTTAAAAATCTGGATTTTTGAATGTCCTTAAAATGAGATGCAGTAGTTGTTTAGCTTTGACTTTTTGACTTTGAGGCTTTCTTTCTTTGAGAGATGCCATGTTGTAAACTTTTGTGATTTTTCCCCTTAAGCCCCAGTGATTTACAGAGTTTTTAATGAAGCTTTTTCTATGGTATTTCCTTAGAGCTGCTGAGGTATACAGTTAAATGACAGTGCTGTGAACGTTTTGAACTTTAAGGGCCCTGTGTTCGTTCTGTTTACTCTCCGGGAGACCAAGCATTGATTAAACTAAGCAGGGGAGAATTCCTGCTGAGCTCTTTTTTGCCCCTGGGCACAGCAGCGTGTGCTCTTTTCTCTCCTGCATTTCTCTTTGCAGTGGTAGGATCCCACTGCCCATGCCTGCTGTGGGGCAGACGCCGTGCTGGGGTGGCAGCCCTGGGCAACAGAGCATACTCAGAGTTAGTCCTGTTGCCCATGTGCCACTTGCTATCCCATTTTCAGATGGAAAAGATGAGGGGTAATGGGTACAAGTTACTCCTGGCGATATTCTGACTGGACACAAGAGGGAAATTTTTCACAGTGAGAACAATCAGCCATTGGGATAATCTCCCAGGGAAGTGGTGGATTCCCCAACAAGGGACATTTTTAAGATTCAGCTGGACAGGGTGCTGGGTCATCTTGTCTAGAATGTGCTTTTGCCAAGAAAGGTCGACCAGGTGATCCTCGTGGTCCATTCCAACCTGGTGTTTTATGATTCTATGACACATGAAGCATGAGGTTCTGGTCTTGCACAGAAGAGAGTGGCAAAAATACAAGGGAGGAGGAAAACAGCCTTTCTTTTTAACAGATAGACCTATGGCCTTGCTTTTGCAATGTTTGTTGGGTTTAGTTTGTTGTCTGTGGTGTTTGTTTATTTGTTTTAAACAACCTAATCTGCCTCGTTTGGAAGACAGAACTGAGCTTGGCTCTGTCACAAGTAGGCCAGCATGGGTACTGGGACCCTGGTCGCTGAAGTGTGGAAAAGAAACTGCTCATCTCCTGTCTGCAAGTGTGATGTCTTGGCTACAGAAGCTCTTGTACCCAAGAAACTAAAGATAAATGAAAAGCAAAGATATATCAAGGTCAAAATTCAGAATTTTGTCCCCAGCCATATTTGCATTTTGAAAAATTATTTATTCAGGGAATGCTGTTGTTTTGAGATGAGTCTACTGCAAGCAGTTAACTACTTGGAAGAGTAACATGAGAAACTTTGGGTCCCAGTTCCAGTGTTTTCAGTTCAGACCCCCCACAGCAGTGGAGTCAGGACTGGGTATGCAGAACACTGACGGCTACCCCAGGGGCAGGACTGCAGAAACAAGGGGCGAGAAGAACTTCCCAGCTTCCCTTACAGCACTGTGTGCCTGTGCCCTGCGGCAGGGCAGGATGCAGAGGTTTCTAAACCCGCCTCTGAATAAATACAGATCGCTATGGTCCAGATGTGCGCTTTTGCAGCTCTGCTCCTTCCAGCCTCCTGCTGCTGTCTGCCTGATCCAGATGTGCAGGTTCTGGGAGACTCAGCCTCTGGCAGCTGTTGAGCCAAAGACACAACTATGGGCACAGCATGATTTTATTTGGAGCTTTATGCCGTCTTTCCTAGCATTGTGTTTCTCAGCATTGTACAGGTTGGAGCTGAATGTGGAGGTTTTTTGGTGCGCCAGCAGCTAAGCTTTAGATCATGTAGCAAATACGCAATTGCTGTACATGGGAAGCAGGTAATAATGATTTATTGTTTGAAACAGCATCCAAAAACTCTATGCTCAGAAAAAAAACAAAACAAAATAAAACAAAACACAAAATCAAAACCAAAACCACAAAAAAATTCAAACAAACAAAACAAAACCAAAACCAAACAAACAAGCAAAAAAACCCACAAAACCCAAAAACATATAAAAGAAACAAATCGCAAAAGATTGCAGTGATAAATAATCATGTGTAAACACAAGTGAAACTATGTCTTGGCACAGGTGATGTGTTTAAAACCAAATTCCAAGCAAAAAGAAGTACCAGTGGCCCCAGTACACTGCAAGACTGGGAAACACACTGCCTGCCCCGGGATGCAAATGTCAGAGCTCACAGGGGTCCAAAAATTCTTTTTAAAAAAATGCTTAAATGAAAAACCTCTCCAGGCTACTCTGCATCTTGCTGGAGGGGTGATTGAGGAAAGAGTGCAAGAGGAACGAGAGGTGCATGATCTGCCTGGGGCCTCAGCCACCCCTGCAGCCCTTCCTGAGCAAGTGTGGCAGGCAGCTGCCTGCACCTTGGTGTGCTGCCTGGGCAGCGTGCTCCTGGACCCACCTTATCCCATTCACACCGCTCAGCTTTGAAAATGTACACGGATAATTTAAAACCAGTCACTTTACCGTGCAATGAGAAAGTTCTCCTAGCTGCCGCCTGCAACCAAGATGGTATGTCTGTACTTCCAAATCACCTATGGATGCAAACGATGTCTCTACCCATCTTTGTGTTGCCAGTAATTTATCTGCGGGGAAGGGATGAGTTGACTCAAGTGCTCTCGTGGTCTTCTGCATGTGTGTCACTCACTGGCAGGTGCCACAGGCCAGCGTTTTGGTAGGAGCCAGGTGGCCAGAATTGTCAGGATAAGGAGTAACAGCCTTAAAACAACAACGGTGATACAGTACTTGTCACATGCAGATTTGTCCCACTCTGGGTACCAGTTGGAATCACCTATGAACAAAACAAGTTACTTGTTTTCAAGTATAACTGCACCAAGGGCAACAAATGGAAGCAGTAATTCTGGTGGTACTTACTAACGACTTTGTCACGTTCTGCATTTTCTGGAGAGAGAAAAGAAGTGCACGTAAGCAGACTTACACGTTATAAACAATTTGAGTCTAAGCAAAAGGGAATAAAGTGTGAGCCTCAGGACGCCCTCACAAATGCAGCCATGGGAGCTGTGTTTCTTTCCAGGAAGAAGCAAAGACCCACTGACTTCCGGAGAGCACTGCAGTGGTTCTCGGGGCTTTGCTGGAGCGTGCTTGATCACATCGTGTTGACTTGGCCTCAGGTTGCACCAGAGGAGGTTTATATTGTATATTAGGAAACATTTCTTCATGGAAAGGGTTGTCAGGCATTGGAACAGGCTGCCCGGGGAAGTGGTGGAGTCACCATCCCTGGAGGTGTTTAAAAGCTATATAGACGAGGTTCTTAGGGACATGGTTTACTGCCAGAGTTTGGTTAATGGTTGGACTCAATGATCTTGAGGATCTCTTCCAACTAAAATGATTCTATGATTCTATGATGCTATGACTTCTCCTCCCACCAGTGGCTGGTGTGGAGAGGACTCACTCCCCGAGGCGTGCTTCCCAAGATCACTGCGGCTTTTGCCCAGTGCTTTGCATTTAAGACCCTTGGCCTGTAGCTAACATTAAACAGTCCCATGTGTCAGGGACTCTCTCTTGTTCCTGCATTGCTGGCGTTTTAACACCACATCCCTGCTCCAGTAGTTGACCTGGGGTCAAGTTCTAGGGAGAAGTGTGACCATACCCTCAGCTCCCCCAGGGATGTCCACAGCACAGTGCCCTGTCCTTCTTATGGGAATTACAGAAGGTCTCCTCCCTGCCTGGCTCCATCCAGCCACCGCAAAGCCAAGTGCAGGAGAATCAGGTGGGCTGCCAGGGGCTCAGGCTGAGCACCGTGTCCCTGTGAAGGGCTCTCGCGTGTCAGCCTGGCTCTCTCCCGGTGCTTAGGGGAAAGCAGATGGCCTGGCTGATGTTCACTGGAGCGAGCAGCTTTGGCAGGGCCGTGGCAGCTCTCCTCTCCTGCAGCGCACAGCGTGGGCAAGGCTGGCTTGGACCTGCACCAGCTCACACTGCGGATCACGCACCAGGTAGCAAACTGGAACCCCTGGGAGGAGACGTGTATTCCCTTCTGTGCTTCCCATTTCTGCTAGCAGTAACTTCTGGCAGGGATAATGACACCTTAAACTGCAGCCACTGTATCTCCTGTATCACACTCTCCAGCACCCAAAAAGCAAACCCCAACCCATCACTCCCCAAAATAGAAAACAGGCTCTTTGTGGCCTCCTCCCCTCTCTTTCAGCATCACTGCTCACTTGGCTTCTGACTGCAGTTTTTCAGACTCTATTTAGGAACAGGAGAGTGCTGTGCCTGCCACCTGCCAGTATCTTTAGTGTGCTTTTTCCTTTTCTACATGTACTTGAGGAGGAGGGCTGGTCGTCTTCTACTTACTACACAGTCGACTGGCACACGGCTCGCCATCGCAGTTGCTGCACGCTGCTCCCGTCTTGTATGGGTGCCCTGGGTAATTCCCACTGCAAAGGAAAGTAACATTGCTCTCAAACTGCCCTTGGGATGAGAACCTTAATACCTACTGCTAATTAGTTTTTAACCTGGGTTCTGCTTCACTTGTGTTGATAAGGAGGTGGTTTTTGGACGGTCCCTGTCTGAGTGCCCTGTGCCTAAGATAGGCAGCAAAGCAGGAGAGGTTGAGTGTAATGGGGCACCCTGTTTAGAAACCTGGAGACAGCAGTATTGCTAACCTGGCAATTAAAATAGTCTCAACTCTGGATAATTTGTGTGTGTGGAGACTGTGGGTTCTCAGAAAACACGAGTAGATGGACTGCTCTAATAAAGTTGCATGCTGTGGGAAGGGGTAGGACCCAAACTCTGTGAAATATTTGTAGTGAAAAACCTTACGCTGGCCCATAGTTGCAGATGAAGTGTGCTGCGTTGGTTATGGAGAGGTATGACACCTTGGGACAGAAGTGGACAGCACAGCCAACCTTGTAGCTTGTAGCCCAAACAATCTGCAAAAACAGATGGGTGCATTGGTGACAAAAGCTTTGCTTTAGCATCTGAAGCGTTAGAGATAAAACCTTCTCTCTTCTGTTTCACAACAACAAATTGGCTGAGGAACAATCCTTGGGCAAGCTTCATGGAGGAAAGCATCAATGATGGATCTTGAAATCATAGTTTGTTCTGAAAAACGCTGTATTGTTTTGCCGATTTTACCAGATATTTGTAAAAATTACTCTGAAAGAAGGAATAACTGGCTGTAACAGGTAGTTTTCCTTTTTTGCAAAGATAAAGTTCATGTCCTTTGCTTCAAGGTAATCTATTAGCTTTCTGTCTTTCCTACTGGGGGAGATCAGATCAAATCTGTGCAGAAGATGCTGAATGATCTGCTACAGCTCTGAAGAGGGCTGATTTCTCATGTACTACATCCAGCAGGGAAACATGGGCAGATTGCTGGAAGGCACTGGTGTTCTGGAATGAGCAGGGAGAAGGAGCATGTCTGGGCTATTTTCCTGCTCTTTAGCATCACAGCCATGACTAAGATAATCTAGAGGCAAGTGCATGACACCATCTAGTGATTCTCTGTCTACCAGAAGCCATTCGGTTCAATCCTGCATGCTATATCCAGCTCAGAGACTACAGTGCCACCGAATGCTGCAGTCCTGGAAAAACAAACCCTGTGACAGAGGGGAGATGGGGGCACAGTGGTGCCTGAGGGTGATACAACAGCAGTGATGATTATGTGTGAGATGTGGAGAGGTCCTGGCAGCACAGGAGATGAAGAAACACACTTGTACCTCCACCGCCTCAAAGGTGAGGCCTGGCCCTTTCTGTTTGTGCCAGTTTGGTGCCAGTTCTGGGAAAAGGGGACAGTCCTCAGGCTGCTGAGGGTGTTCTCAGTGCAGCAGCAGGGCAGAGGCTCTTTCCTGACGCTGGCCATAGACAACTGGATCCTGAAGGACAGTAAAGGACCAAATCACAGGACCCTCGCCATCCCAGGTGGCCACTGGCTGAGGCACATGCTGGGGATGTGGTTCTAGTATCTACAGTAATCAGTGATTGTACCCAAGGGGAAACTTATGAGTGGTTGGGAAGAGAAGAGGAACAAGGGGTTCCCTGAAGGTGCAAACCCAAGGATGGCTCCCAAAGCTGGCAGATATACAACTTCTAGCTACAGTCACTACCACTGCTGACTCCAAGTGAGAATAATCTTATTTTCTCATCCTTCTCTGTGCAACTGCCTGGGCTGCTCCTCTACAAACAGTATTGTAAACACCACTGCACCTTAGTGCCAGGTGAGGTGTGTTTCACTGCAGTTTCCAGATGCCGACTCTTCCCATGTCCTTGTGAGCAAGGTCAAAAAGCAACACGCTATCACCCTTCATGGCTCCTGCATCCAAGTATCTTCTCTGCATACAAGTACCCACATGTGTCGTTCAGATACCACACCAGCTTCAGCTCATCTCTTCAAGCCCTAAATGCGTACATATATCTCCACAGAAAATATTAAATAGCCTCAGGCTAAAATCTAATCTTTAGAGCCACTGTTACAAGCCATCCTGCTCTCCCATAGCTGTGGCTAGTGACTAGGGCATGGCAGTGGCACTCCTCTCCCTCACTTTGGCCTCTTAGAGACTTGTGGATGGGAAAAATCACGCATGTGATGCTTGCGGAGCTGCAGCCACCTCTTTACATGCCGATATTTCCCCAGCCCTTGGCACGTGGATGCTGCCTGCCAGAGCTAGAGCCTTGTCCCACCATGTGCTGCAACTCATAGCCATTGCCTTGCCCGGTTTTGGGCCACAGCTTGGCTAAATCTGACTGCATGATGGCTGTCCTGTTTTCTTCCTGGAAGCAAATTGCAACTGGCATAAAAATAATAATGCAGTGATTCTTTTCCTCCCTAAAATGGGAACATCAGAGCATCTTGTGCACATAGGTGTAAAATAAGACTGCAGCACTTGAAAACCAGTTCATTGAAGCTTCAGCAGAAATCTAGAGTTTCTGTGTCAAAATGGTAATACTGATTCATGGTTTAGATGGAGAAATGCAATGCCTACCTGTGTATAGTGGCCGCATACTCCTCTGCACTCCTTGGTGGCATAATCGTAGGCGCTGACCTCTTTGTACCAAGTGGTGATGGCTCCTTCCACAGTGAACATAGAAAGTGAGCCAGTCCAGAGGTTTTCTCCAACAGTGGTAAATTTGGGGTGAGCCTGCCCTGGTTCTCTGAGGTGCGTATTATGTTTAAACAGGCATTTCTTTGCCCAAGCTTTCGCTGTCTTTGCCAAATCTGGATCCCAGCTCTGCAAAATAAAGGCAACTAAAAATCACTTTGGTATCTTAGCAATGCAGTTATTTAGAGCAATTTTCAGGAGAAGATGGATTTCAGTATTGTATGTGCTTCAGGTTTGTTTGTTTTTTGCTTCTGCTGAGATAGACAGAGTTACATGGTAAATGGACTTGTGGGATCGTTTCTGATTTGAAATTAGTTACTCGTAAAACTTGAGGAAGTTTTTGGGGTGGTAGGTGATGTTGGCTGACTGGTTGGTTGGACACCGAGAGCTGTATGTCAGTCATTTCCAGGCTGTGCCAGCCATGAGACAACATTAATGTAATTTAAACAGTGAATTTACAGGAAATCTGGAGACTGGGAGGTATGCTTACCTTACCAATCAGACTGGAGTCTTGGGCAGCCTCATGCATGAAGGCCACTGTTAGCAGGTCAGCTCAGAAGCACACTGGGATTTTTGGGACAGTTTAAACTCAGCCCCTATGGCAGATGCACTCACTCATCCACGACAGCCCCTTGGTTTGCATCTTTGTGTTTGATGGCTTCAAATGCTAGTATTCAGTTTGCATGTATGGAATCACTCTTTCACTTGCTATTCAATCCTACAGAAGGTGGTTATTTAAGCAACTGAGTTGTATAAACGTCTTTTGTTTGCACTGGAGGTGGTGTCTGGTTTTGCTGGATTTTCTTGGGCACACAATGTGATTGAGCAAATACAATATTGTACCTCCCAGAAAATGCAATACCATGAGTCTATGGCTCTAGTTCTAATTACACTTTGTGCCATGTAAATTAAGTTGTTCAGCACTGCTGAACTACTTTGGATTAGACTTTAAAAAAACAAACAACTTTTTCCCTATTTGTCATTTTCTATACGGATTAAAAAATCTCAGCTGCATCTGCAAATTTAGAATCACTAGAGAAATTGTTCCGAACGGATCAGTAATAGTGACTAAGGAAAAGGTGGTTGTTAGTTTTTATGGCTATGCTTTACATAATATAACTTTTTTGTACCTTAGATAAATCTGAAACAATTTGTGTATTGTTTGTATTACCAATAACTAATTAAAAATTGCAAGATCATACCAAAATACCTCTACAGAGATCTGAAAAGATTTTTGTAACCTATGTCTTTCATTTCTTCCTATGGCTAACATTTGGCTGGGGGGGGAGGTGTGTATTTGTCCACAAAAACTAACACATAAATAATTTGCCTAGGAACACAGTGTATCCAATATTAAATGTAAACTTGGGGCAGGGGGTCTCATTTCAAGTGAGCACTTGATATTTCCTTAGGTGGTAACTTTTAAGGACAATGAACAAAATTGGGCAATGTACAGAAGTTATCTTCCAGTCCCAGCATTACTGCAAGTTAAGAGAGAGGCTGCAGTTCACATCTTGGCAATGCTCCGAGGTCGCAAGGAGAAGACCCTGCTGAAGCAGGTATGACAGTGGTGGGCGCACCTCAGTGTTTTTCACATTCTGCTTTTTGAGAGTCTGCACCCCTCTTTTCTCCTTCATCCTATAATAGTATTCATAGTAAGTCTAAAGTTCCATAAAGCTATACATAATAATAAGCTTAAAGGTAATAAGTTTAAAGGTACTTTCCTTTTCTGTGTGACTGCTTGAACTGGCTGACTGGTGTAAAAGTAATGTGCAAAAATTTATATTTCAGAATGATCTTTAGTATAACTACAATTATACTCCTTATTTTCTTATGAAACTGCATTTATGTAAATAGGTTGGACTAAACTGCACAGGGAAAATGCACAAGACAGGGAGGTTTGCAGATAGATATTATTGCTGTTTGATAAAAGAGCGATTACACTTTACCCATGAACGATTTATCAGTTTTGGTTTTATAACTGAGATGAGTTGCTTGGGGATTTAGAGAGGGAAAATTGATCATATGATTCGTGAAAAGTGATATGAGGCAGCAGTAAGTCAAAGGAGATTGTTGTTAAGCCCTGGTGAAGCTGGTGAGACTCTTTCTGCTGGTTTTGAAGAACCTTAGAACAGACCTAAGCAATGCTTTGAGTGAATGGGAAAGGCATAACATTCGTCAGGTAAAAAGATGTTAGATCAACATTGTCATTTTCTAATAAATGTATTATGATATTGCTTGGGTTTTGTTACTTGCAGTTAAAGAAGTTGCTGTCTTGTATTTTTTTTTTCAAAAATTCTTTTTCCAGAAGGTGGAAATGCCCTGATTTCACAGCCTTCATTTTTATTTATCTTGGTGGACAGTTTTCTACAGTAAGCAGAAGTTCCCTGTGAAATACGGAAGTAATCTTCTTTTCCTCATTTTTGAAATGATAAAGGCCATTCAAAAATGAAGAAATATGCTGTTTTCAGTTCCAATGCTTTTACTTCCATAATAGATACTATCAGGTATTGTACTTTCTCTTTTTCCTGAGAGAGATCTAGGGCTTTTGCAGTGTTTTGAAAGAAAGTTATGATTAGTTTAGGGTTTTTGAGGCTGTTTTTTGTTGTTATTTTGGTTTGGTTTGGTTTGTTTGTTGGTTTGGTGGGTTTTTTTGGTAATAAACTTTCTTTGTTTCTTAATCCATTTTTTCTTCCCCCCTGCCCCAGATTTCAGTTCTTTAATTTTTCAAAATGAAAAATTAGGCCCAAAATTACCCTGATTTTAAAAGATGCATACTGTTCTTCTAACACATCATAGCAAGATTTGGTTAGCATGGGGCCAGTGAAGCAATCTAGAAGGCAATATGCAGTGGAAATTCAGGATCCACACTGGAAAGGCTTCCTAAAACCCAGCTGAAGAAACCTGAAGTAAGAGACACATTTAGAAGAGAAACTAAGCTGTTTCCTGTCAGGTTGAGCTTGCTCATTGCTCACCTACCCTTCCCTGATGGGCACTTCTTTTTTAGTGTTCGACAACTAGAAATAGAAAATGCACTTTTAAATTTTTTTGAATTTTTGTTGAGGTGTTGCTAACTATGGGTGTGGTTATGTCCTCTTCTGGTGGTGATCATGCAAGATGGTAAGAAAGAGGAGTAAAAGGAGAGAGAAGAGAATTAGGACAATTGCTGTGGTCCATCTGATAGATCTGTGGAGATTTTTGCAGGAAGAAACACGGTATCTCAGATATTACCCAATGAAAGCACAAAAGGTGATGTTGCAGGAGGCAGCTCCTAAGCTGCTGGAATTGAACATCTCACAAATCAGAGACGGGCTTCTCAGCCATAAGCCCAGCTTTGTGCAGGCATTTACAGCTTCCTCCCTGATGGGTTTTCCATGTGCCACCCAGCCGGTGAAATGTGAGGTGGCTGCTTCAGGGGTTTGGGTATCATAGAATGTCCTGAGTTGGAAGGGACCCACAAGGATCATCGAATCCAACTCCTGTCCCTGCATATGACAGCCCCACCATTCACACCGTGTGTCTCAGGGTGTTATCCAGTCTGCTCTTGAACACTGTCAGGCTTGGGGCCGTGACACCTCCCTGGGGAGCCAGGCTGTCTTTCGCACAGTGGCTGCAGATATTATTGGCCCCTGATGCGACTGGGGAGAAGGCAGGAGGGCAGAGCGGTGCAGGACCTGGTGCCTCCAGCACTCGCTCTGGCTGCACTTGTTGCTTTTTGGTTTCCCCTGCAGCCCCAGCGCCTGCGACCAGCTGCTCTGATGGCTCGGTCCCCGAGGGCCTTGCAAAGAAAGCTTAGAGAAAGCTCTCCAGCGTTGTTTGGCAACGGTCTTTGCTGACTCAAGGATGAAAGGTTGTGCTTGGGTCTGCACATAAATTACACCCTGGGCTGTCGAGCTGTGGTGCCTTGGAACGAGGAGGCTTTTCACAGCACAAAACGACAGCGTTAGGTTGAGCATTGAAATCTTGGGTTTCAAATGAGGAAATTAAGCCAGGCAAAAATATACACACACCCGATTGCATAAAGCCATCTGATATTCAGAGCCTTTTTCTCTGCTTTAAAAAGAAGTAGGTCTTATGACTCCAGGAAGTTAGTTCCTTTTTTCTTTTTTCTTTTTTTTTTTTTGCATTTGATCACAAAACTATCTTTGAGAATCATAAACACCATCACAACGCTACACACTTGCATGTAAGTCGTGAACATCCCCTTACCATGTAGAGCATGTTGCTTGCTGGTGGATTCACTCCAGACCGGAATCTGTTATGAGTTTGCACACATTCCTCAATAAACTTTGGATCTCCAACATCAGGCAGTGTTGATGGTTGATAGGAGTCCGAGAAACAACAGAGCTGCAGTAACACCAGCACACAAGCAAAAAATACGCTCCTCATGATTCTCAGCCTCTCATCTCCCAGCTTTAAGAGCAGTGTGTTTCAGCTGTACAAAGTGGTTTTGGCTCCACCAGCAGCGTTTTGCTTGGAAGGCTTGTGGGCTGGGCTTATCTTAGCCATGGTAACTGAATATGGCTTTAGTCACAGGAAATGAGTCATAATGCAGGAGCGTTGCTATGAGAATGAGGAAATTAAGCTACAAGTTCACCTCAGAGCTGTGGCAGCTTTGTCTCGTTTTTTCTTCTTTAGTTGTGATGGGCAACCTTTCTCTGTCCTGTCCTTTGTGCTTTTTTTTTTTCTTCCTTTGGTCCCCATCATCCCATCCATAGCAATCACGATGTATTAAAGTTTGGATAAATTTTCTGCTTTTCTTGAAAATAGCATTACTGTTACCCTGAGCCAAAGTGCTGTGAGAAGCAATTGATCTGAACTATGGCTTTTACTACAGTATGAACAGTCACTTTGGTTATACATCATGTTATTGGAGGGTTAAGTTTGGCTGAGAAATGCAATTTAAATATACTGCAGTTATTGATGGGTTTCCCCTGTGATCACACACTTGTGATACATGTTGCTATCAATTTCTCCTTCCAAGCTTCAGAAATTCGTAATTAATTCCGTGCAACCCAAGCCCCCAACAGAGCTGGGTGCTATGAAGGTTGGTGCTGTCTCATGCCAGGTGCCCAGCACCTACGCAGCCAGGAGCTGGGAGCTGATGTCCCATGGATTTTGTCTCGGATGCTCAACACTGCCTGCTCAGACCCACCACCACCACCACCACCCTCTTCTTCACGCTGCCCTTAACTATCACCTGTCCATCAAGCTCAGGCCCTTTCCCACAGTCCCAACCTGGACATCTCTGTGGGAATGAGGTTGGGTTTCTTCTCACTCCAGGTCTCGTTTTAGGAATCTGCATCCTTTGAATACCTGGGTTCCCAGTTGTCACTTCTGCACATGCAGTCCCGTAGTGTTTGGGCTGGTGGCAAGGCCACATTCAGGTTTCTGGTCTGGGTCACACTGTGAGCCTGCAACACTAGCCCTACCACACACACCCTTGGGTCACACATCCACAGCTATTCAAGGGGAGACTGCTTACAGGCAAAAAGTGTCTCTGAGGAAATAGTGGATGAGAAACACTATGTTCACAACTTCACTACTGACCATTTTTTAGAGCAGAATAATGTGGTGGGTTAATGCCTGCCAACAGCCAAGCACTCACGCAGCAACTCACTCCCTCCCCTTTCCCCAGCAGGACACGGAGAAAACAGGACTAAGAAAAGTGAGAAAATTCATGGGTCAGGAAAAAGACAGCTTAATACCTGTGGAAAGAAGGGGAAACAAACAAAACCCCAATGAATGTCTGATGCCCAGACAGTCTCTCAGCAATGGCCACCCTGGAAGGGAGCGCCAACCCCCGCCTTTCTTCCTCTACCCCCCCCCCTTTTTTTTTTTCTGAACACAATGTTATATTGTATAGAATATCCCTTTGGTCAATTCGGGTCTGCTGTCCCAGCTGTGTCCACTTGCCCATCCCCAGCCTATTTGCTGTTGCTACATAAAAAAGATGGCACCAGACAAGAATTAACAATTGTGAAATTAAATATATACCTTCTTACATGGTGACATATTGCAGCATATGACAAAAGCCCAGACTTTTGGGGCTCATTTTTATTCTGTGGGAAGCCACTGTCCCAGCTGTGTCCACTTTGGCTCAGAATTTGAGTCACTGTGTTCTCCAAACATTAGGACTAAGATAAAACAGGAGAAACAGCTTTAAATATTGATAGGGCAGTTATGCATTGCTAATAACAGACAGTATCTCTTAGCTTGAAAGATGTGTTTATTTCCCTTACTAACAAGTGTGTATAGGAACAGTAGGATTTGAGGGCTAAATATTTCTAAAACCAAACTGAATCCATTAACAATTTGTTTTTTTTTTTTAATGAGGCTGAGATCTTCCATTTCTGAACCTGAATCTGTGTTGGGCCGATTTAATCTTCTCTCTCCTGTTTTTCCTCCCTGCTTCCCCACCCCTCTTGCTCTATCAGCTTTCCCTGGTATTCTAGCTACGGAGGACAAAGCTTAACTCTGAGAGAACAGAATAGTACAGCTGACAAAAACTTTAATGGAGACTGATATACATAGGCTAACTCTAGTAAATGACAAACTTTAGTCTTTCTGTTCTTAAAAAATAGTACATACTTTGGAGTTAATTCTCCATTACCTGGGGAAAATGATGTCTGGGGTAAATAAAGGTTAATGGAGATGAGTTAATGCTTCTTTTGGATACAGTGTGCCACTTCAGACACGTTTTGTGATGCTTCATGTTTCCAGCAGGCTTGTTAGCATATATAGTAATATATAGTCTACATGGTCCCTCTAGCAATCTACCCCTGTGCTAGAGCTAAGATGCTCTTACAGATGTAGAAGGAGCTACTGCCAATAAATTATACAAACTCTACGCACAGCCACTTACGTCTTGCCTTGAGTGAAGAAGCTGCCCTTTCTATGCTGGATAAACATCACAAGGATAATGGAGAGATGATCAGGTGATTTTTTAATTATATGCAATTCTCTGAGAGGAATACAGTGGTAGGATCACTATCAGTATCTAAATTGATCATTTCTCATAAAAAAAGATGTGTGGATACTGCTGTTGTACTAAAAAAGCAGCAGCAGTACTGAATATCAAAAGCAGTGGCCTTAAAATTGAAACAGTAAGACAGTACTGGTCACAAGAGGGACGCGGATGCTCAGCAGGCGGCGTGGGAGGCCTGGGGGGATGGGGCCGTGGTGGCTGGGGCTGTGTATCCCAGTCCGGGTGCCAGTAGGTATAATCTAAAAAACAGTGAAGCTGTTAAGACCCACCAAACTTAGCCACACTTAGAGGAAAGCAACTAAGAACAATTTGATACGTACCTATCAGCCTCTCACGTTCTGTATTTTCTGTAAAGAGATAAGAAGAGGAAATAAATGTGAATATCATTCAGTGGTGGTTCTTAATGTAAAGAGATAAACCATGGCTGCTGCCAGGCTGATTGCACAATGCAATCAGATCCCCAAAATCCTGCAAGGGGAAGCCGACCAACAAGAGCAGGTTCCTAACTGGTGTGGGGCTTATATTTTTTTATTGGATTAAAAGAGAAACAAAAAAGAAGCAACTGTATTAGGAAGAATTTGTGTCATGGGGAGGAGGGAATAGCAAATAAAAAACCAAAACATAGAATTTATTTAAAATGGATACACAAACCAAAGTAGTTACAGACAGACAAATATAACTATTACATTTATCACAGAAGTACACCTTTACTAAGAGCTTTGACGCATTTGCAGAATTACCTAGATGCATCCTATTGGAATTGCTGATTTGCCCTGTAGAATATGGTAAAACAGATTGTAGGATCTAGCACTTAATTTTTAAAAGCTCTCTTCTTCCTCTCCCTCCCCCTAGTCTTTGAGATGTTTCTGTTTTTCCTGTGATGCATTGGTCTGAGACTTCAACATGAGTCAGCCAGGATATCACAGAAGGAAATAAGAATACCAAATGCTCAATTATTTCTACAGCTGAAGCTATCTAGATCTTGCCTAGTACGAGATCATCCCCATTAAAGCTCTGTATAAAATTCATATTTGATTTAAGATGTTGTTGCATGTCCTTTAGTGTCTATTTCTGCCTAATTTGGGACTAGGTGTTGTGACATAAAGATCCACAGCTTCAAACTGCTGTGGAAAAACAAGCTCTCACAGTTGTATTTCAAAAAATTGCAGAAGTTAGAAATAAGTGTGCTTTTCAGTATAGTTGTCTTATTGGTTCAGAACTATAGTTTTCTGCAAAATGTGATAGAACATGTAAGCAAGCAAGAAAGCAGAAATTAAATATACCATTTCTGCTAGAAAAGAAGAACGGGACGAGGAATTTTTGTTGTGGCTAAAGTTTTACGTTTGACTTCCTGATCAGATAAAAGGCAGAAAGTAGTCTAACCGATACTTCTCTTCATCAGAACCTCTGGTTTCTACCTCTGAGAGCCTCCAACAGCAAAGTATTTCAATTAATTCCTTCTTATACGATCATTACCAGAGTTCGGTACTGCTGCTGTGTGGTGGGCTACAGACCAACTATGTGCTTAGTGCAAATTGACTTGCTCTTATATTTCTACTGATGATTACATCACTTTTATTTCTATGCAATTTGCTTAGTTCATCACTTTGGTCTTACCACAGAGCTTGTCTACACATTTCTCATTACTGCATCCACTACATGGTTGTCCTGCTTTATATGGTTTTCTTGGATAATTTCCCCTGCAAAGCAGAAGAACAATATTTTAATAGCTCAGTTGTTTGAAAATCAATTTAAATACACACTTTCATCAGATTGTTAGAATAATGTATTATGGAAAGCTATTGTGAGGGGGTATCGCTTTATCCAAAAACTGACCATTGCAATTGTTTGAAATTTCTTTCAGATTAGATTAAAGTTCTCACTGGCATGAGGTGCAGCTGCCTGGTGACTCTCACCATTTCAAATTAATTAGACTTCTCAGACAATACTGTATTATTCAGTGTAAGCATACAAGAATTTGCCTCTAGTCTCTCATTACTCACTTGTATTTTAAAAACAAATCTGTAAAACGTAAATCCAGAAATTGCAAGGTAAGAAATAACTAGAGAACTGTCTTCCTTCTATTTCTTCAATTAAAATGTGTTGTTTGAAGTTCGGGTGGGGCCATAGAAAGATGTAATCTCTCTCAAGTGGAAAGCTTGCACCTTCCCCACTTTTCCTGCAGAGACTGAAGTCAAACCAGGTCTTATTCCACCGCTCTTGGTTATGGTGAGTACTCTCGGCTAGGATCAGTTTGCCTGCTCTTTTAGGAAGGGACTTGCTGCAGCTCCAACTATGTCCAGCAGCTTCTGCTTTCAATGGCTGTGGGAAGTTTCCCTTGGACTAGTGACACATAGACAGAGCTTCTTCTGAAATTTGGTATAACTGCCCAAATAATTGTTGACATCTGAAAACCAGGTAAATTGTAGGATATTTTGAAACAAAACAAACAAAACAAACAAGAGGAAAAAAAAAACCCAACAAACCAACACACAAAACACAAACACATACAAAAAAGCCCTAAACTCCAAATACCATAACTAACTTACGCTGGCCCATAGTTGCAAACAAAATGTGCTGCTTTGGAGAGTCCTGGAAAATTCTCAACCGTATTGCAGAAGTGAACTGCGCAGCCAACTTTGTAACTCTCTGCCCAAACAACCTGAAGGGCAAAGGGAAAATACGTGATGCACCTGTTCAAAGACTGAAAAGGCAACTGCATTAAGGGAGGAAGAAGAGAAGGATCTTGTGGAAGTTTAAAACAGCCAACACAGCAGCAACATCAGCAACCCAATGGGCAGTTCAGACAAATGACTGATTGATTGGTGGTTTTGCATTTATTATCTGGCTACCCTGGAAACATGAAATTGTCAGGGGGATAATCCCTGTCCAACATTACTGAAACTAGGATTTGAGCATCGCTGGGGCTCAGAACATTTATTTCCAATCTCATGCAGCAACAAACTGGGGGGTGACAATCCCTGCTGCAATTCCTGTTCCAAAGCAGTCTATTCCAAACCTGGATTTTCTGTGAAACCGTTGCATTATAAACCATTGGGCATGTAAGGCTCACCTGGGTGTAGTGACCACAGATGCCACTACAGCTACGGGTGTTGAAATCATAGCTGCTGACTTCATTAAACCAGTCACTGAGAGCTGCGTCCACAGAGAAGATGGTGGCTGTGCCAGTCCAGATGTTTTCTCCAACAGGAGTAAAGGTGGGGTGCACCTTCCCTTGCGCTTTAAGGTAGATATTGTGCTTAAACTTGCACTTCTTCGCCCATGCTTTGGCAGTCTTAGCTAAAGCAGCATCCCAGGACTGTAGAAAAGGAAGAAGACATAATAGAACATGCACTGCAGTGACTTAGCTGAATTACAATGTTTTAAACAGAAACTTTTAAGGATCCTTTTCCTCTTTGCTGCTTCCTATCGGTTTCTTTCTCTGACTTGCCATTTCTACTCCCACAGCAATTTTTTTTCTTCTTTCTCCCTTAGATATTGCAGGACACATAGTATCTATCTGCTGTCTTGTGGTATCCGGCTTGTTTAAATATTTATAGCTGGATCGTTGTCTTCAAGATGCTGTGCCTGAGAGGAGGTAACTGGGTGAAACTCCCAGCCTTGGAGGGGCTTGAGGGACTTTATGCCCAGGAGCTGTTGGCTGTCCAGGGATTTGCACTTCTCAGTTTTCACTAGACTAGAAAGGAATTCTGTTCTGCTGACCAGGATGGAGAAGCAAAGAGTCACAGCTGCTCCCTTCCCCAGCCCCTTCCGCCTCTTTGCTCTTCTCCCTCCTCAGCGTGTCTGTGAGACTTGCAGAAAGATTTTATGCCACTGAATGACCAGGCAATAAAATTCAGTACAGAAAAAAAAAAAGAAAAGGCATTATTTTCATAATGACAGGCTTGGAGTTGGCTATTATCACTTGTGAATCAATGTTTAGTAGCAGTCTAAAATGCAAATAAAGTGCAGGGAAATCCTTGAGAAGGAGTGGAGAATAAAACCATATATATAATTACACAATTGTAGAAGTCCTGTTAAATGCTGTGTGCAGGGCCTCACCTTAAGAAGGAAGCACTAGAACTGGAAAGGACAGAGACAACATGGAGGAGGATGATCATCCTCAAGTATGGAGGACTTTCATAAAGCAACAGAGAGTGCTTTGCAGCTTTAATCAGAGACAACTGTGCATCTTCTGTGAAGCAGGTAAATAAGCAGTAATTACTTGCTCCTTCCAATACAGAGACCAGAGACTATCAAACGAAGCTAGGAATTAACAGGTTCAAATTAAAAGCAAGGAGATACTTTCACATGACTTGTCGTTAGGCTGTGCAGCTCTTGCTAGACGATGCTAGGGATGATAAAATCTTGCACGAGCTCAAGGCTGTAAAAACATAATGCAAGAAAAGTCCATCAAGAACTTATTAATACAATGCAGCACCTTTGATTCAAGAGGTTTCTGTATATTTGTTGTGCTCTTATTCCAGGCTTGCTGGATGTGTGCTCTGAGCAGGTAACATTGCTCTTGCGAGCTAGCATTTTAAATTAAACACTGTTTTTTTAAAATGGCAATAAATTAAAACCTTCCTTTCACAGAAGTGATTCATTTTGTGCATGCGGTTATGCTTTTAACTTCCTTTCCAGCTACACCGTGCTGCTGGAGGGCTCAGAGTAATGACACAAAATGACGGGGGTTACCTCCCTCAGCTCTCTGTCTATCTCCCTTTTCCCTTATGTATTCCACCAAGCAAGCTGAGATCTATCCATGGCCTCTCCTGATAACCATTATATTTACAGGAAGCTCTGCTTTCCAGCCCAAGCATTAATATCCCTACTCCCCAAACCCTGCTACAGCAAATGAAGATCAGGTGTCTAAATGGATGTCCTGGCAAATCCCTTTATTCAACACATGTTCTAGACTGAAAGAAACAAGGGGAAACGATAGATTTTCAATGAATCCTGTTGTGCACATTGCCTATTCAGGAGTTTTTTAACACCAAACAGCCCTCCGTATGAACTCTGGACTAACATAAAATAGATTACTATCTCTCTTAGAAAGAGGTAAATGAAATGCTGAGAACTTAACACTATTTTTTGCAATACAGCCCTTTGCTCTGGTTAAAGTTTAGAGTAGCAATCGATGCCTAAACAAGGAATTCCCTTCAAATTATTAAAACTGAACAATACTGTAAAAATTAAAGTATTTTCTATTTCCTACGAAGAACTAACATATATAATACAAAATCATTGACAGAAAGGGAAAGAAAAGCACAAAGCATATTAATAATAAGATGGGCTAAATCAGCAGCACAATCTACATTAATTTTCAAACAGATCATGAATGCCTCCTTACCATGCGAAACATATTGCTGGCTGGTGGATTCACTTGGGATCGACACTTGTTGTGAGCTCTCACACAGTCTTGAATGAACTTTGCATCTTCAATGTCAGGCAAGGGATATTGTGGATAGGCATGACAGCAAGTGAAGAGATCCAGTAAGAACAACGCAGCAAAGAGAAATGTGATTTTCATAATTCTTCAAGGCTTTCAGTAATTTTTTTAAAAAGTTTTTAAAAGATAAATCTCTTAGGCGGAGATAACACCAGCAAGCAGTTCTTTAGATGTTGTCATTTGGGTGTGGAAGCACTTGAAGTTGTCAAAGCAAGAGGAAGTGAAATTGCTTCATAAGGTACAGTTCTATGTGACATCACAGCTGGTAAACTGTGAAACTGGCACCTGCCATGCACATTAGCAAGGAACAACACTCCGCATATAATTCTGCCTTCTCTTTGAGTGTGCTCCGCTCTGGTTGACTGCCAAACTATTCCGTGATTGTAGGTTTTATCTGAAGAGATGCTGCAGAACAGCTTTCTTAAAACCTGCATCAACCAAAATACAAATCCGCTGCTCAGCGGATTTTTCTATGGTATAGCTTAGTCACACCAGCTCAATTACAATTATGTTGCAATACCTTGTTTCCATTTCAGAATTACTCTAACAATAAACAGATTTAGGGAAACTGCAGATATTGAAATTTGACCTCACCACAAGAAAAAAAAAAAATTTACTGAACAAGCAGCTTGCTGCAGAACAGACTTGCTGACCTGGTTTCATGTGTAATGAAAGTATGCAAGAGCATATGTGTTTTAAGAGCTAAGGTCTTGTAGCGGAGATTTAGGTAGGTTTACAGACAAAATGTGTTGTAGGTTGTAAACAGCATTCATGGGTCTTATTCCCTGCTCAGTTTTGCAGGTTAGGCCTTCTCCTGCTGCACACTTGCGGGAAGTACCATTCTCGTGTTGCATTCTCTGCTTGCATATGGCTTTTCTCTCTTAAATAACACCTTTGATTTGCTTCAGAGTCTTGTAACAATCTGTACACCTAATTGAGATAGGCTGAAGGAGCTGTAATGTTCCAACACCATCACAGCTATACCTATCTAGGCTATTAACAAGAAACATATTTCTTTGTGCGCATATGTTTATGGATGTCTATACATTACTAACACTCCACACCCTCCTCTTTGCCCTGCCAGCATTTTTTGATCAATTTCATGAAGATAGGGGCAGCTGTAGAAGGCAACAAAACCGGTGCAGGGTCCTTCTGGTGTTTTGGGCCTTTTGGGAGAGAAACAAAAAGTGGGCCTCCAGTTATTCTTGTTGGACAGGCCTAACACAGCCCTTGCCAATAAACAGCCCTCAGAGGCAGAAGAGACCTTAACAGAGAGGCAAATGAATACGTATTATCTTTTCTTCCGCTTTTCTTTTATAATAGTTTCCCGTGCTTTGAAACTCTCCTTGTAAAATCACCATTTTTTTCCCTGATGAATCGTTTTTAAAAGACCAAGCTGAAGTGGTCAGTGGGAGGAGACAGGCCACTTTCTCCATGGGCACAGCGATCCGGGGGCAAGATGCTTTAGATCCTGTCATGTCCTTAACGAAAAGATGCATGAGGCACTGGCAGTTACCTCCTTTGACAAGTAAAGGGAAGCAGGAGGTGAAGCTCCCACCCTGACATAACCCCAGCCTTTGGCTGTTACCTTTTCCTCTATCAGTGTTTGGCCGTGGCTCCATCTGCCTCCAGAACATGTATGTGATGGCCGTGACCTCACCTACATTTAGTAGATCCACCTGCTAACTCTGCCTCCTGATGTACCAGTAACAGTGCCAAGGTCCCTCGTCCAGCAAACATAGTTTCTGTTCTCTTCTGCTGTCATGTCTCATTCCAGAAGCTGTGTGTGTGTTGGCAAAGGTGACAGTCCCTTCAGCTGTGGTGGGACATTTTTAAATGTATGGGAGGATGGCCTCTTGCTGCCGCTGGTGACTGCTGGTCAGGCTGGGATGGTGAAGGGGATCTTGGGAGGGAGGTTTCTCCCTGTGGGTGCCATTACCTTCTGTCCTACCACAGGACTGAGGTTGGTCTCTCCCATCAGCTGCCAGCTTTTGGGCTACAAAGTGCCTCCCACTCCACCATGTGCACTCCTGAAGCCCACAAAGGCCCATCCAGGTGCCACTGGCAGTGTGGCGTATGTGTGGAGCACCAGGTAATGGAGCTCTCCTTAGATCAAATCACAAAATAATAGATCATGATGGTGAACAGCCCCATCCCCTGCTACTAATCTGAATGTAGAAGGCCTGTCCGCTGATTTGCGTCCTTTGAAAGTCATCTTGCCTCTTTTCTAAACCAAGGCCAACTGAGTCGAGTTTACTGTCAGTTATTACCTTTCTCTGGCTGAACTTTACCTCGAAACTAGAAAATAAATATATTTACTCTCTCTCTTTTTTTTTTTTTCCTAATAATGCCCATGCAATCTGTAAGAAACCAAAGCCTTTGGTCAGCTAGACAATGTAAAGCCATGATTATATTACAACTACATGCAATTTGCACAAAAATTATAATCACACTAAAACTGCACCATTAATTTAACAATACGGTGAGCTGGCAGTTACATATGTGTACAGTTTAAATTCTGTGCTTGGAAACTGAATTGAGACCTTTATGAAGGAGGAAATTTTGACATATCCAGGATAGTCCAGGTTACGAGATGCTTTTCTGCAGAGATGACTCTGGCTCCATCTAGTGATTCTATCCATAATTAAAGCAGAAATCCAGCCTGCTCACAAACATTTATAACTGATTTTTTCACAAAAAGAGTTATAATCCTTTGCCAGCATTAATCAGTGGATCTTGTAAAGCAGATGCAAATTAAACTTTGCGATTTCGATATTATGTATATTTCTGGACAATACAAGCATTGCCTGTTCCTGCACAGATCTCAAGTAAATTTTAGCACAATAAGCTGGGTATGGCTGGGAAGCTGTATAGCCCAATCATTTTGAAAAAAATCCCCATGTTTACATTGCCCTTTCTCACTTCTCACTTCCTGTTTTCCATTTAACGTAAGATTCCTGTTTTTTCCCCAATGTACAATTCAGTCAGAGGGCTAAAAGGCTGGTGGACTACAAACTAATGCAGAAATCCAACATGCCTGGCAATCTGTAAAATTACATTTAATATCGTCCTCAAAACAAGCTCCCTACAGAGTATTGTTATTTGTGTTGGGGAAAGAATCTGCTTGTCCTTGACTTGCTAGGTTCAGCTGAACAAACAGGGGTGGATCTGCTAGGGATTGTTTCTTGTTCTGTCCATGGGATAAGGCAGCTGCAAGATCACTTGGCCTTCCAGACCTGTGAATAAACTAATATTCTGACATGCATGGCCACTTCTATTACACAGTTTCCCCTCAGGGCAGAAAACAAATTAAATGAAAGGATGGTACTGGATTTCCACAAAATCTATTTTGTATTAAAAGCTAAATAATCTTGTAATTATTTTGTAATAATGAAGTTGTAAACAGCCTCACAATTAAGAGGGGAGGCCATTGGTATGGGGTTGGACTACAGCTAGTTTTACTGTAGTTTTGATTAGGGGAATTTGTACAGTGCTGCTTACTGCAACACTTTTTTTACTGTGAAGGTAACTGAACACCAGTATAGGTTGCCCAGGGAGGTTGTGGAGTCTCCATCCTTGGAGGTATTTGGAAGGTGTCTGGAGATGGTCCTGGGCAACCAGGTCCAGGTGGCACTGCTTGAGTGGGAGGGTTAGACCAGATGCCCTCTAGACATCCCTTCCAACAACTTCAATAATTGCGATTCCTTGATGGGGCCAAAGTTTCAGCAGGTTGTGCAGGACAAAGGATTTAGCATGATGTCAACAACATAGATATAGGAAGCTTGTTATAGAGTACAAATATATGGCAAGCTGGACAGGATCTCCAGTTATCTTACTTGCCCTTCATGCATGATTGAAATTTCCTGAACTTAAATTACTATCATTTATCACATTTGTGTCTTTTTAAATTCAAGGCATTTGAAAAATGAGAAGGCTTTTCTGCTGTCCATTGTAAGCCTGTTTTCCCAGGATAACACAAGAAATGGTTAGTGGCAGCAGCATTAAAGTCTTAAAGTTCAAGAACTGCTACAATACTACTGGAATATTATGGAATAATGCACGGGAGTCTCTAAGAGAAGATACAACAAACCATTACAGTCCACATCTATGCTGTTTTTAAAAAGGGGATCTTGGAATGAACTATCTTCTCAGCCATTCCTAGATTTCCTCCCCAAGACACCAAATTGGGGGAAATGAGGCAAACTGTATGTATTTTGTGTGGACACCACAAGAACAAGCACAGAGGACAGAAACCTTATAGCACAAATTCAGGAAAGCAGAATGAAAAGAATATTTTAATGGAGAGAACACAACTTCATTTATTGAAACAAGATCTGATGGCATCACTATCTGCACATCATTCAGTGTTGCAAACTCTGTACTACTTAGCTCAGAAAAACACTATATCTCAGATTAAAAGCTTCTATCAGCCTGGCATAAATGTGGCCAGTAGGTTTTAGCTTTGGGAGACTGCAGAGCTCTTTTTCAACTTTGCCTTTTCTCCAAAGCACCCTCTGATTGTCACTGTCCTAACTGTAATGGAGGCACCAAATGACAAGAAGGACAGTTATGCCCAGGGATAGGAATTACTGTGTTAGATATGAATTTCTTCCATGCTATCTCACAGCTCCAAGTAGAAAAACTTCAGTTTAAATAACTGAATGTAAACAGGGGATTCTGTTTGTAGAAAGGCAGCATCTTACAATTACGCAATATTAACACACTAAAACTTGAAAGAGCTTTATTGTATTTAAATGTTGTATTTCAGGTACTAAGTAAACTTTTTTTTTCTTCCTTACAGGCATCTAAAATTCAGCTCTGAAGTAAGCTTTTCAACCCTAAAATGGCATCTAAATAATGATTTTATCTTCAGACATGGTGAATATCAGCAACTTCCAGGTAAACAAACAGGAATAGCTGCTGCTCAGGAACTGACATGCTGCACAATTTTACATGTAGGAGCCACCTATTTATGGGTTTAGGTATATAATATTAGGCTTCTAGATTTGAGAGTGTAATCAAAGTTTTAAATAATAAAACCTGTATTTAAAAAGTCTGTTCTGTATTTTAGCAATTTTAGAATAGAAAACTTACAGAAGAAATAGCTCTCACAGGCCTAATTTTAAATTAATCTACAATAAAAGTCTATCTTATTTTGAGACTTCTAAGTTATTTTTATATAATCAATGGAATTATCAGTATAGATTTAGATAGTAAATTGGAATATTTCAGACCTAAATTGTCAGTCACACACAGAGAAAGTATATGACAAATCAGTTCCTAAAGTTAAAATCACAGTAGGTTCCTTTAAGCTCAATTTGTGTCCTAATCATTAAGAAAATAGGAGAATTTGCGGGTTTTTTATTTGTTCATTTGCAATAATGGTGAAACATTACCTAGCAATAATGAACTTTCATACAGTCATATTGGCATTCACTAGAAAAGACTAAGATACAATGAGGAAAAAAATCTAGTTTCCTATACTGGTAAAAAAAAAAAGCTTCAGATTCTTGTAAAAATTTCATGTGTCTTTTGGAGAAAGTGAAATTCAAGTATATTAATGGAAGACTTCATGTCTTGGCTATAGAAGAGTAAAATCTGTATTGATAAAATGGACTTGAGCAAGTTTCAAGATAAAATTATGAAAATTTATTATTAAAACTTTAGAAAACTTACAAAACAGGAAATATACTATGTGTAAGTAATGGTACATATTCAAACAAGGAATAAAAACCCTTAAAATTAAGCACAGGGTTTAGAGGGACTTAGAAACAAAATACTTAACAATAAATCTAAAGCTTCACATTTTGAATGAGGAACAATAAATGCATTAGGTTATAAATACCAAGTTGCACTAACTTCACAAACATCAAAACTTCTGAAGAACCATGTCTCTGTAAAATCTTCTTACTTTATGCATTTTTTCAGAACATTCTGTCACTCTAGGAAACAGGACTGAGTAGATAATACGCTAGCTTTCTCTCAGCATCTCAATTAAGCAATTGTGACTTCAAATATTGGCTTAGTATGAATGGTAGCAGTTGTTTAATTGACACATATTTTTCTCCTTGAATTCCAGGAACAGAGTATGTCACGGTTCGGGAAAATTTGGTATTTAAAAACAAGGCTCCAAACCTTACCAGATACTACCTTTACCTTAATATTTTCCCAATATGGGTTTTATGCAGATATAATTTCACTTTCTTTGGCATGTTGGCTTTCTCTAAAGGGCATAAAATAATATCAACAAAATTACTGTCAAAGGAAAATGTCTTTAAAGTCATGTCAGTGTGAGTTTTCTGCTCAATTCATTAGCAGGTATCTTTAGAAGACAGTATGTATTTCAAATCCCGTTAGGTGGTCACATGGATGTTTGTAAAGTGTTTTTTGATAAAGTAAACTGCTACAAAAGCAAGAAACATCAGCAATATTCTCAAAACTACAACAGCAATACAAGCCTCGTCGCATACAACTGTGAACGCCCAAGGGGGGTACCATCTTGAATAATCTAGAAATAAGCATATAAGATTATTAGGAATATATACATTTAAAGTAACTGAGGGATATAAGTAACAGTGTAAAATTGTAATACGTACAAATAATTTTATCACGTTCTGGATTTCCTGGAAAAAGGGAAAAATAAACACTTTTACCAGACAGCCATGATTTATCTTTCCTTAAATCTTTACTAGCTAGCTAAAACAAACTTATCAGATTTATAGTCAACAGAATTTGAAAAACTCTGAGAATTCCCATTGATAAACCTTACAAATAAAACAAAAGCTACAATGTTTTGATAAAAATTAAAAATAATACTTCATCATCTTAATGTCTCCATAAAGCTACTATTGTATATAACAATGACATGAACAGGGGAGAGGGACACATTATATAGCCCCTTTATTTTCAGTTTGAAACTTCTCTCCTTTGTCTTTCTCAAAATTAAAAATACTGTTTGATATTCAAAATACATGCATGAGCTAGTAAATACTATCAAATTCAATTTTATGGGTGAGAATTGGAAAGACTATTTCCTAAATGGACCTGGTATTCCTCGTATCTGTTTTTCAGAGGTGTCTGTTACCTAAAAATTATGAGCTACATAATTGCTGAATGTTTTAAAAGCTATACTAATATATATATTGAGCAAATATAATAACCAACTGTTGAACAGAAACCACAAGTCTTACTCCCAGTTTATTGAAGGAAACTGAAAAAAATGTTCGAACTCTAGCCATAGAAATCTTCTATTATAGCTTGTGACCTCCCAGCAGGTGGAAGTTTTCAGTTCTGGAGCCTTCTGAAGAAAGATGACCTACTGTCTCTTGAAGTTTCCCTCCATCAAAACATGATGCATACTTAGCAATTCATGGCTCTAATTCATTTTCTTGACAAGAACAGAGTTAAAAGAAATACCCCCTTTAACGAACGAATCCTATTCACCATGGGGAAAATATAGCTGGAGAATTAAATCAGTATGCAGTCCCTTTTCCCATAGACTAACCAGGTGAGAAAGACAATACTCCTCATAATAATTCAATTTATAACTATAGCATGAATTACGGACACAGAATGACTTCCCCATAGTTACTGTGACTGCTTACAGAGGGTATCAGCATCAGCGATACTGATGCTCAGATGTAATTTTGCTGTGGCTGTGCAAAAGTCACGAAAGACTCAGTAACTGCAATTTAAGTATTTTAGTCTAAATACACTGATTAGTAGCTCTGCAGGTTCTGAAGGCCTACGAGACTACTCAAGAATTGCTGCTAAATGCTACTTTGACAAGTTTGTATATAGATGCTGGTTTCTTTGGTATGATTAAGTCAGTAGAGTATCAGAGTGCAGTAGAAACAATACAACAGGTAACTACAACCTGTCTATAATCAAAGACTTCACAATGATCACTGAGGCCCAGATTCAGTAACACACAGACTATCTATTTGTTTCCTGGATGTACATGGTCTTAAGAACAGTTTTAAATTACTTGTGAATTGGGCCTCAGAGAGCACCACTGAGGAATAAAACAAAGCTGTAACATTCTTGATCAACCAGGTGGTTGGATTATTTCCTCCTACATAGTGCATTTTATATTTACTTTTACTTACTACACAGGTTATTTTTACAGGTGTCCTCTTTTCCACAATTACTGCATGATCTTCCTTCTATATATGGATTTCTTGGAAAATCAAAACTACGAATGAAAAGTTTCACATATAATTTTCAATTATTTGTTAAATGTATTAAAACATTTGTTGAAGTAAATACACTGAAAATACAATAAATTGCTGGCAATTCATTAAAAGCATCAGAATAATTTTCCTTCATTTTCATTCTTCTGTCCCAGTGAAACAAAGTAACCTTCAAAAGGTAGTATTTTTCTTATGGGAAAATACTCAGGCTTTTTATTCAAATTTTACATTGTTATATGGACTACTAAAACACAATGTTCTGGATGGAGCTTGGTTTTAACTGAGGAAAAATGAGGATTTTAATGTGGATAATTTAAAATGTGACACACTCCAAAATAGCTTAAAGCAAACTATTTAGCAAAAAATAAATCTTGTGAGCTACTTACTCTTGAATTATAACCTTGAGAAACAAGACCTTCATTCCACAAAATGCAAAAGTCTTAAGATCAAGTATGCAGTCTTAGTGAAGGCAGTTGGATCCTTACATGCTTAAGTATCTTATCCAAGCAGAGCCAAACTGCTTAAGTATTCAGATCGGCCCACAGTAGTTACCACTACACATGCTTTGAAAGGCTCCTTATATATGTAACTGCTGAAAACTATAATGCAGATACCATCATCCTGGCTATATACTATACTAGGTAATGGCAAAAACAGTACCCAGTCTGTGCTGTATCCACTAAAAAAAAAAAAGACGAAGCAACGCTGTTTCTCAGCCTAATCTGGGGAACATGGGCAGATTTAGTCTCCTTAAAGGACTCTGGGCTATTATAGTTACGTTTGTCACTCTACTCACCTCCACAGTGGGCGCTCCTCAAAGGAGATAATTTGCACCAAGACCTGTGATATTTTTTTCAGGATTCTAAGTCTGTATTCACACTCTCTATCACCTCTATTTATAAACGAGAGCTACTCACCAGACATACAAACCTAAGAATTGGTATAATGTTGATGTACAAGATGGAGGGAGAACACCCCCAAACATTACCTGTGACTTACTTGCTACTGTTCTTCTTTGAAGTATCTTTCATATACATTTGCCCACAGGTATACTGTTGGCCTAAGTTTTATCCCAGCAGCATCTACAGTGGCATAGTACAACCACATGCCTGGACATGCAGTTCAGGCAGTAATAAAACAGAAGGGGGATCTTCTGATCCCAAGAACTCAACATAAGTTTTGAACATGTCAGAGGAGAGCAGGTGAGACAGTTGTTTATATGTATATATAAATATCCCAAACAAAAAAAGTTACAGGTTAAATAACTTATCTTTTGGGTGATTGTCCATATATACATTCACAGCATGGGTTATTCCAAACAGTAGCCCACACGGTTACCTTAAAAAGGGTCTCGGAATCCAGAATAAGGAAGAATGAAGGACAAACCATTGCTTCTAGAAGCTTTGGCAAAAGCATAATGCCTTATAAGGGTGTGAGCAGACCCACTGGGTGACTGTGCACACTTCAGTTGCAAGAGTGCAGTACAAAGAAGCCACAGATGTTGCCTGAGTTGCAATTCAGCAAGTCTGTCTTGGTATCAAAGGCTTCAACTGTAAGTGATAATTACACTATTACTTCATGCAGTTCATAATCCACTGTGAAATCCTCTTTGAGAGGACTGATAGAAGTCTCAGTCACAGATCCAGAAAGATGAAAGGCCTTGACTTGTTCTCTGAGAGGCCTCGTTATTACAAGTAAGTAAACCTATCTGTCAATCTACAGATTGGTTAACACCTAGGTTGTAGAGAGCTGCCTCACTGAGAAGGCATAAGGAATGGGAAAAAAAGGCACTAATTAACTTCTGGCGGGAGAAAAAAAGTCACTCCTACAAGGAACTTCTGTTGGCTTTTGAAGACTATGCTATTTAAATGGAGTAAAATATATGAGAGGCTATCATACGGGCTTTAATTTCACTTGTCTTGCTGGTTTAGGCCATAGAAACAAAAATACTATCTCCATGAAAAGTGACATTATTGTATTCTATGTTTTACTCTTTAAGAGTAATCATTTAATTTAATTATTCATTACTACTTTTCTATTTGCTTCTGACAGCAAGTGAGAATGGAGCTGACATTTTCCATGGTTTTATAGGGGATTGCCTTTTCCCCCATGTATCACTTCATATTTACCTACAGTCATTTTCATATACCACTTTACTGACCAGACACTTGAGGTCCTCTAACACAGTAACTCCCATAGCTTCTTCAGGAAAAACTGAGTCCTAAAAATGGCAGATACAGCCACCTATCAGGGACTGGATGTCACTTATCTTTCTAAAGAGGTGGTAGAGATGAGGCAGGTCATATTCATGCAAAGGTACAATACCAAAAGGGTAATGAGATGTTATCTGTATTCCCAAAAGCATAGAAGTATCACGGATTATCATTTTTTTCTTATAACGGAAGACCTGAGAGGCAATGACTGAAGCTGGGACGAGGAGGTAGTTTTTCCACACCTGCTGAAAGCCACAGCAGCACATCTCTTGTTTCAAGGATGTCATGATCTGCCAAACAGGAAAACATTGGCTGCTCCTTGCCGAACAGGAAAATATTGGCTGTTCCTGCCAACGTCCAGGACCTTAAAGAGTCCTCTACTGATGTGAAAAGGTGAAGTGACAGCATTTGGATTGACAGCACTTAAGACTCACAAAATACAGGTGCTACCTGTATGACAGACTGATAGGGATATGAAAGAAGGTATCTTGCTGCTTCAAGGCATTTTATTCTTTTTAACAGTGTTGGGGTAACCTCAAACACTACAAATCCTAACTTGAAACTGTAAATGCAGCTGTTCTAATGCCGCAAGATGTGAATGTGTCACCATCAACTCACAACAGAAAACAGTTATAAAGTTCTTTGCTCTAAAATAAGCGGAAACCTACAGCTCCAAAACCAGGAGAGGTTTTCCCTTCTGCTAGACTTACGACAAAGATCCCTAAAGAGTTTCTATTTTACACAGAAGCACAAACGAAAGCAACAGTCTGAATAGAACTCAATAAATCTTCTCAATGACATCCACAGTTCATCTGTGATGGTATTTGGTATTTCTAACCACTTTGTAATACAGTCATCCTCCTAATTCTGATATACAACTTCCAAATGTGTGAGAGAAAATTGATCATGAAGATTTTCAGCTGGGCTATCTCATTTGTGTGAATTAAACTAGTTTCCCTAGAAGTCAATGTACAATTAATTACTCTGGGCATCTCAGATATGGATGGTCCCAGCAGCAGACCTTCAGAAAAAGTCTGTAGAAAGACTACACGGTAAAACTGGTACACTGAATAAAGTTAATTTTGGCAAGGTGGTCCTTAAATTGGTGCATCCTCAACTCTGAAAATAAAACTGCTGCCTAGCAGGTAACTGAGCACTAAGGTCCAAATCTCAAGAAGGAGTCATGAAGGTCGAGTTGGAAAAGGCTGTTCCAGTATCCGGAGTGTGGTGGCAAGGCTAAGGTTTACCTATTTTGCAGACAGTATAGGAAAGGAAATGGCTGTTAGAAAATGGTCTGTCTGCTCTAACTCCATTTTTTTCTGTGGTGACGTAGAGCATGGCATTCTTGGTGTCAAGCCGTGGACAGAAGAGCAACGGCATGTTAGACCTCACCTTAGACAGCCATTCAGTTTAGCTACCAGTTCTCCAGCACACCAAACCAACACGGTACCTTGTTGCAGAGTAGAAAAGTCTCAAGTGACGAGGCTTTACAGACCATTGTTGATGTCAATTAATCATCATTCTGCACTGGCAACTGGAAACATTTTAGTTCAGATTTTAAAAAGAAAACAACAACAAAGTTCCACACCCCAGCAAGTTTCACAACAACAATTTAAGTACAAGCCCAGTTTTTTGGCACAGGAAGAGAGATGATTTTTTTAGTTCAGGCTAATTGAACTCCCCAGTAGTGGCCCAGGTTTGCTAGAAAAGAAAAACAACCAACCAACCAACCAGAAAAAATAGCTGTCATGCAAGCTCACAAGCTATGTATGTTTTAATATGACAAACATTGCATCTGCACATATGCACATGCTTCGTGATGGACTGTGCATTATTATGAGACAAAATTTATTATTTTAAAACTACGTGCCTCTGTTTTTCAAACTCCTCCTGCTTTAGGAACAGCACCACCTGGGGCGGGTGATTTTTCAGAATATCAATTTAAATGAAAAATCACAAGTTGCAGTTAGCTTTTTCTTGCATGGATCATTTACTGTTTTCTATTGCTTAAATAATGTTTGGTATAATCACAGATATTATAATGTAATTTTATTTTACTCAGTTACACAGAAATAAAAAGCAAGTGATCTAACAACTGTGCTATTATTCTATCATGTCTAAAGAATAAAAAAATAAATACTGTGTAAAAAGCTTAAGTGCAGTTAAAAATGTATAAAATTTTAAGAGGTTTTCTAGCTCTGGCTGAAGTTGCCTGCAGCAACTTTATAATTTCTTCTGTTTCATATGAAAAATAAACGAATGACGTGGAGCATGAGCTAAGTTTGGTATTTGTTTGCTTAAGATTGGCACAGAATGTGATTTAGCAGTAAAGTGATTAAAAAATGAAACAAGTACATGTTCTAATGCTGATGGGTCTCTTGATAACCGAATTAGACAACCGTCGTTTTCTCCGATTGCATTTATAAAACTAGCAATAAATAAAGAACCCAATTTACTTTCAATGAAACATCATTACAAATGCTTTCATTTTTTTTTTTAACATTTAAACCAGCAACTTACCGTGGGTAATAGTTGCAAATAAAAATTACTGCATCTCGTATTCCTAAAACTTGCTTACATAGAGTAGCAGCACAACCGACTTTATATGAAATGTCCCAAACAACCTAAAAAAAATTGGTTTCAAAATAAATTTAAAACTACACTCGACAGTAACCTAGTCTAATATCTAGAAAGTTTCCTTTATTTTCAGAGATCCTACATATTATTTCCATTTTGCAACATATTATTTTTTTACACATTTAAAAAAATTGCTGGTGAGCAAGCCTTTTAAAATGAGCTTCTAAATATTCACCCCTTGAAATAAAGTGACCTGTGCTGCAAGTTTCCAGAGTCTTCTACAGAACAATTTCAGTAGGAGTCACTGACTTTATGATCCAGGGCTAGAGTTCAAGGAACAAAATGGAAAGTAGTGGCAACTACCCAATAGCTTGTAACTCAGGTCTATAAGAACGGCTTCTCCTGTGTGCTGATTACTACTGTAGACTTCAGGCTGAAAGCTTCAGCATCGCATATTTCAGACTGACAAGCGTTATTTGCCATAGTTTAGTATCACAGTTTAGATATCTGCTTTTTCTTGGGAGATTCTTCCTATACGTTCTGCATATGACTAACCAAACTGTACTGAATTTAGGTAAAAATGTTTAATTATATACCTAGAACATCTTGTTGATCATACATTCCACATCTGGAAAACTTAAAGACACACTGGATTATTCCTGGTATCACCCCAGTACAAAGGGTACAGGCCTCAGACTGACAAATTGATTTGAACATCCCCAAAAGTTCCATCTCCTCAACTGTAACTGCAAGACGCAGTTATGTTCAGCAGACATAACCTCTCTTAGAAAAGGATGTTAATGTTTAATGTAGTGTTATCCAAATCCTCAGTTAAGGACTCATTCAGGGGCCTTTATGTAACAGTTTCACATGCTTTTTGGAGATTCCCACTGCTCTGAGATTTCTGCACGCCAGTTCTCTTAGCAGATCTGCACAGCCTACCTAGTTAAGATTTGCAGATATTACCCATTTGCAGTTTTGTGTCTGAGCCTTCAAGACCATGATGGTTCCTGGATCATTCAGGGACTTTGCTTATCAATTTTGATTATATATGTACTTTTACGTGTTCATTGCTCTTTAATGCATGCACTGTGCTTGTTTTTTCTATTGATTAGTTTCCCTTGTAATCTTGCCTGAAATACTGCCTCAAATGCATGAACATTTTGATATGACTTAACTGTGTAACAAGAAAGCAAGCAATCCTAATCAGGGGAAAGAAAGCTTAGAAGTGAACATCATTCCAAGAGAAATGTGCAAAAACTTACAGAATTCTATGTAGACAAGGTTGAACAACAAATTTTAAAATGCTAGGAAGTGTCTCGGTATGGAACATTTTCTAATTTATTGTGCCAGAGAAAAAAGGAAAAATACGTCCCTGAGATATTGTCTAGTTCTAATCTTTAGATTTACTGCCCAATAAATAGCAAAACTTAAATCTTCCAGCCTTCGTTTTGAGGTTGTTACAGGCAGAACCAAGGGCAGGAAACAAGAGTTAACATTTGAGGAGAAATAAATGAGAAAAGACATAACAAGAGGTGCAAAAAGCCCCAAACAGAAAACGTTTTGTAAATGACTCTGGGAACTTGAAATATTTTCATTTCACAATCCAAAGCCCACTCAAAAAGTACCTCACAGCTACTGTTTTGTCTGGTAACAGTTTCACCATAAGTATCCTGCACAGTATTTTGCACAGAAAGTAGTCCAAGTATCTTTGAATGCTGAGATTAAAGAGTCACTTTTACTAAATAAGATCTGACTTGGCATTAAAATTATCTTCTCAGATTAGTGAAATATTATGTGTTGGGCCATAGATGAAACTAATTCTACTGCAAAGCTTACTTCTAAAGCATGAAGATGAATAAATCAATTTAAAATATTAGGTGTTAAAATAAAAGCTTTCTCAGCAGAATTAAGGTTTTCAGAACTATCACTGACAAATCAGAAATAGATCATAAACTGCCTCTTTTGTTGTTGATGCTTTTTTTTCTCCCTTTTTTACAACATTTGAAAAGAATATAATTTACTTTGGCTAGATTTTCTCCTTCTGTTAAAATTTCTACTAAGGAATTTCCACAGGCATTTTGCAACTACCATGATTATTTCAAAGAGCATCTCCAAACTTACAGAATTCAGAACTGTGTGGCGTCACAGCTAGAGAACTTGAAATTATTCCTTTATGAAGTTCATGTAGTACTGATACAATGAAACAAGGAGCGAGGTTTTCAGTGAGGTCAATATTGTGGACAAGAAGAATGGATTATTATACAAGACAAAGAGGTGGACGGGTGCAGGAGTAACCAGCAGTACAACCATTGCTTGAGATTACAAAAGACAGGAAGCTCTCAGTCACTAAAAACTATATATACAACTCTCTATTATTTACAGCCCCTACAGATTCATCCGATGAGCACTATACAGGACATTTTATCGAAGGTAACTCTTACCTGAAAGTAATGACCGCAAACCTTACTACATTTCTGCGTTGAGAAATTATAGTATTTGACCTCATCATAGAACAATTTAATGGCATTAGCAACATGGAATATTTTACGATTTCCAAGCCAAAGATTCTCTCCAACAGATGTGAAATTAGGATGGCACTGATGTTTCTTATCTAAGTACGTGTTATGTTGAACAGTGCATTTCTTCCCCCATGCCCTTGCAGTCCTTGCTAAAGCTGCATCCCAGGTCTGCAAAACATGAAAGGTGAAACAATTGTGCAATGTTAAGTTACAACTGGATCTTAAATAATCAGATAAAACCAGTCAGGCAATAAAGTATAGATAGATATCATATACTGAAGTTGCATAAAGACATACTTTCCCTTATTTAGTCAAGCACTCATGTTATATTTTCACTGACTTTTCCTGTTACAGCACAGAAATATGAAAAAATTTCATTAGATGAGTTTTTTCCCCCTTCACTGTTGAAAATTAACTTTGTAAGAGCACTTGCTAGCAATTGAAAAGATTTCTGAAATGCACTTTTATCTTCAGACAAGGAATTAGTGTCACATTAATTAAACACGAAACTTTTAAAAAATTTCTTGTTGTTGAACAGGTCCTTAAGGATTTCTATTAGGTACATAAAAATTAATACAAACTAAAAATGCACAGATACTGTAGATTCAGCTGTATAAATATTTTAAGTATTTTCAAGAGAGACTCTGGAAATAAATCTTACTTTTTACACAGTAAAGCTTTAAATACACATCAGAGCATTTTACAAAGACAGCTTCATGAAGTAAACATGTCAATGTTTGGCCAGTAACTCAATCTGCTACCTCTTACTTCTCTGTAGTCTGTCATTATTAATGCTTCTGATTCCTGAACATGAACGATCTTTGGTATTTGTCTTCCAGTCATGATTGTTTTTCATCAAGTTTCTTCTATCATTAAAGTACCTAGTTTTATCTCCTATGTAAAAGATGGAGTGCTGTATTGTCTAGGTTTATTGGTGTTCGTACATTTCACTTCAGTCTTAGTCTCTATGTGGATCTTACAATAACTCCACTGGCTGCTGATACCATTTTCTCCCTAAAGGCTTTTAGTATTTTTCTAATGATATTTCTACATGCATACCTTGATTCATTTTTTTTCCTGGTTGTCCTGTTCCTGAGTACTAAAATTGTGTACAGTGTCTTTCACAAGCGTCTTCACTTCCACCCCCTTATCAGCAGCTGAACATGAGCCAGCAGTGTACCCAGGTAGCCAAAAAGGCCAACACCATCCTGGCTTGTATCAGGAATAGTGTGGCCAGCAGGACTAGGGAAGTGATTGTGCCCCTGCACTCAGCACTGGTGAGGCCCCACCTCGAATCCTGCGTTCAGTTTTGGGCACCTTGTCATAAGAAAGACATTGAGGTGCTGGAGAGAGTTCAGAGAAGGTCAACAAAGCTGGTGAGGGGTCTGGAGCACAAGTCTGATGAGGAGCAGCTGAGGGAACTGGGGCTGTTCAGCCTGGAGAAAGGTGGCTGAGGGGAGACCTGATCGCTGTCTACAGCTACCTGAAAGGAGGTTGTAGCATGGAGGGGGTTGGTCTCTTGTCCAAGTAGCAAGATGAAAGCAAATGACCTCAAATTGTACCAGAGGAGGTTTCGATTGGACATCAGGAAAAATATCTTCCTGAAAAGGGTCATCAGGCAGTGGAACAGGCTGCCCAGGGCAGTGGTGGAGTCACTGTCCCTGGAGGTGTTTGAAAGACGTGTAGATGTGGTGCTTAGGGACATGGTTTAGCAGTGGACTTGACAGTGCTAGGTTAACAGTCTGACTCGATGATTTTAAAGGTCTTTTCCAGCCAGAACGATTCTGTCCCCAGCTGGCCTGTGTCACTATGTCCTCCCCCTGCCCGCCTGGTGTTTCTAGACTCACCTGCTTACAACTGACTCAACCCACTGCAGTATTTGCCATCAAACAAACTTCATATTTGACCACCAATCAGTGATGCCACCCACCCAGGGTGCCCCGGCAAACTGTCCCATGCCCGCCGGCAGGGCTCTGGTGTCACCCCTGCACCCCAGTTCCTGTTCCTCCCTCCCTACCATGTAGCGCATGTTGCTGGCAGGCGGCTGCACTCCGGAGCGGAGCTTGTTGTGCGTACTCACGCACAGCTCGATAAACTTCTTATCCGTGATTTTCGGTATGGCGGGTAACGGCTTGCTGGCAGCCCTCAGCACCGGCCACAAGGCCAGCGCCGCCACCCACAGCCTCATGGCCTCAGCGGCCGGGACCTGAGGGGTTTCCCGCCCACCCCGGCCTGCTCCAGAACCTTCTCCGACAGCGAGCCGGAGCCCTGCGGCGGCGCGGCGGGGGGAGCCCGCTGGGGGGCGCTGCGCCGCCGGGCGGGGAGCGGCAGCCGCGCGGGCGCCTCTCCGTCCCGCCGGGCGGCCGCTCGTTGGCAGGGAGGCGGCGGCCATGGTGCTGTCGGCGGTGCAGCAGGCGGTGGTCTCGGTGGTGCTGGTGCTCTGCGTCTTCGTCGCCATGCCCAGGATCTTCGGGGGAGGGGGCGGGCGGGCCGGCCGGTCTCCGCGGGGCGGCAAGGCCGTCCCCGGCCATTACGATCCCCGCCAGCACCGCAGAGGTAGGAGCCGTGGCGGGGCCCGAGGCCGCGCCGCCGTTCGGGGTTCCCGGCGGGGGCTGCTCGGAGCTGCCCCAGGCTCGGGCGGGCGTGAGGGGAGACCCCAGGAGCGGAGCGGGCTGGGGTTCGGTTGGGGGGGGCGCTGGGTGTTTGACGCGGCCTGCGGGCGGGGAGGCCCTGTCAGGCGGCTCCGAGCTGGTGTGCGCTCTGAGCTCCTCGCCTGAACCCTCCACCTCTCCCCCCCCGCCCTTTTATATTCGGCTTTTCTAGTTTATTGCTGTTTTGGTTTCTGTCAGTGTTCTCTTAAGAAAATTACTTTTAAATGCAGGTAACACCTTGTTATTGGAAGCGTGTCTTATGGGGCAGTTTAGTGAATCATGCCTGTAGGGGCAGAGTGAGTTACTCCGACAGATGAGTAGCTGTGAGGTGTCACAGAGAGGAAAAAATACACTGTGCCTATTAGAATTGCAACGAGGAAGCCAAGTGTTACTGCTGGGAAGCGGTAGCACAGAATCATATGAGAATTGTCAGGTAGTGTATTGGAAAAAGTCCAAGATGCTCTGCCCTGGTGAGACAGCATCTGGAATATTGTGTCCAGTTCTGGGCCCCTCAGTTCAAGAAGGACAGGGAACTGCTGGAGAGAGCCCAGCGCAGAGCCACAAAGATGAATAAGGGAGTGGAGCATCTCCCTTAAGAGGAAAGGCTGAGGGAGCTGGGTCTCTTTAGTTTGGAGAAGAGGAGACTGAGGGGTGACCTCATTAATGTTTATAAATATGTAAAGGGTGAGTGTCATGAGGGTGGAGCCAGGCTCTTCTCAGTAGCAACCAATGATAGGACAAGGGGCAATGGATACAAACTGGAACACAGGAGGTTCCACTTAAAAATGAGAAGAAACTTCACAGTGAGGGTGCCAGAGCACTGGAACAGGCTGCCCAGGGAGGTTGTGGAGTCTCCTTCTCTGGAGACATTCAAAACCCACCTGGACACATTCCTGTGTAACCTCATCTAGGTGTTCCTGCTCTGGCAGGGGGATTGGACCAGATGATCTTTTGAGGTCCCTTCCAATCCCTAACATTCTGTGATTCTGTGAATCACTGAATGGGCTAGAGAGCTTACTGCCTATTAAAGCTGGAGTGGTGTAAATGCATGTATGTTAAGCTATGTCAGTGTAGTCAGCTGAGGATGTAGCTCAAGGTTCAACGGTCCACTTTCTTCTGGAAAATACGAGAAAGCCTGCTTGCTTAAGGTGGCTCTCTGGTTCATTGATGGTGCTTTCCAAGGCATTGTAAACCAAGACAGTTGCTGTAATCCTCCAAATTATGTGTCTGTGCTTCTCCTTGGGAATACCTTTCAAAGGCAGAAAAAGTGAGGCTTGAGCTGCTACCATTTTGGAAGGAGGAAAACTATATGTGAGCTAAAATGTGATTTCCTGATTAGTTAGTGCCGTTTCAGTAAGTCTAAACCTGCTTGTCTTGAAAGGAGAATGTCTGCCTGAGCTTCCATTAAATGGTTAAGGTAGCGTGACTTCTGCCTGTATTAGCTAGAGCATTTATTTTTTGTGTAACTGTCCAGTTCAGTTTCAAGTTTCATGGGCAAATACATAGATAAAAGGTCTACTCCAAATGCACTTTTCAAACTGATCGGTAACATGTGGAAGAAGTCACAGTAGCGCCTGACACAACTGCAGAGCTCATAGCAAATGCTGCTGCAGTCAGGGTAATCTGTGAAAATCTGGAAAACCTTTCTGGCTAACCCGTTTTAGACTATTCTAAAACACTGCTTAAGATCTCTTATCACAAAGTACCAACTTAGGTTAGCAGAATTACATTCTGTTTTCTCTTGTATTTGGAAGAAGCAATAGCCAAATAGTTGGTTCACTAGGAATTGTAACTTGTGTGAATTCTTTCCTCTACCTGATTGTGGCTGTCTCTTGCGTACTCCAGGTGTGTTACTATAAATTCTTGAAATGCCACTGTTTCAGTATTAATTGACAAGGAGTGATTTGCGTAGTAGTCTTTTGTTTGGGAGTTTTGGTAGAATGTGAATCTTGTTTTATCCATACTCAGTTCTGATATATTAAATTATGATTAACTAAGTGTTCAAAGGGATTTGAAAATGTAAGTCTAGGCAGTTGGTTGAGACATCACTGTGAAACTTCACAGCCTTCCAATCACCTGCTGTCCATCTCTGCATTCTTTAGCCGATAGCACTGTTTCTCATGTGCGTGTCCCATGAACCCCAGATTTAACTACCAAATAGCCTAATTCCTAAGTCAGGCAGTGACACTGGCTGTTCTTTCACCTGCTCCCTGTTCTGGCAGGCAAATAACATGCAGAAATATTTCAGACTTCCAATGTTGCATCTCTTTGCTATTGTGTAATCTTTTCCTGCTAAGGTTTTGATTTGCAGAGGTACAGCACTTCTAAGCCTGTGGGAATATCCACATAACATAGAATTTACTGTCAAAATAACAAAAGCAGCAACACAGCATGTATAATTCAACTTTTTTTTTTTTTCTGGGACTAGACAATTCAGTTCCTACTTAACTCCTTTCTTTGTTACAGAGGAAAAACAGTAATTTCTAGCTGCTCTCAGCATTATCAATTGTTTCTCAGAGTATGCTTCAAGGCTGAAGTTGTTTCTTGTTACATCCACTTTTCTGTGGTTTGGTGTGGGTGTGCCAATGTTACTGTGAAGGAAGAAACTTAAATCTTAAAGAAACATAGATACTTAGTTTGAGAGTCTTTGCTACCTAGATTTGACTTTGCATTCTATTACTTAAAGAGGGATTTTTAATTATTTTTTTGTAACTTTATCTGGATGCAGGGCTGACCGCAGCATCGTAGAACAGTGACGAACAATGACAAGACAAAAACAATTTCATTCCAGTTGTGAAATTAGTTGGACTCTTAATTTCCTTTCTAACTTTGTCTTCTTTCTCTGAATTGAATTTTTTAAGGTAGCCCTCAGACAGCTCCTCAAGTTCACCTGAATCCAGGAAATTCTGACAGTTATACTTATCAGAGTATTCAGCAGATGAGAAATGCAATGGAAAAAGAGATAAAGAATGAGAGAACAAAAGGAAATGGTAGAGAGTTAGCCTTCACCCTCATGCCGTTGTATGCTCTTGGAGTGGGAGTGTTTGCAGCATACAAATTTCTTAAGGTAAGCCATAAGGAAAGCATTAAATTATTGAAATTAGAAGGAAATGTAACTGTTGTTTTTTTGTGGGTTTTTTTTTTTTCTTCTTCCAATTCGGAGCCCATGTATATGGTTGTCCAAAAGCCATTTCTTGCTTGGTTTGACTTTGAGTGTGAGCTCCAAAACTAAAATTATAGCATATTTGATTCTTCCTTATGAAGGCTTCTGACTTATCTTTTTTTAGGCACTTAAATAAGTGAGTATCTTACACTGCCCCTCACCTTGCCCCCACCCTCTAATAAGAATCTGAGAACCTAAAGAGTGCTGTTACCTGAGGCTGTAACTTAAGCCTCACCAGTATTTCTCTTCCTTTTCGTTCTTCAGAATGAGATTGAGTATGTGAAGGAGATGGATGATTCCTGCAGAGTAATAGTATTAGGTGAGCAATTAGATAGAAGAGCGAGTAGTCTAGACCTTTTATTTGGACTTATTTGGTCATGCAGCTACAACATAGACTTATCCATGAAATGTGATACTTTTCTACAATTAGTACATTTAAAAAGGAGAACACATGATCAGTTGTTTTGTTTTTTAAATATCAGTTGTGATATGTCTTACTTGTAATAAGAGATATTACAGCACTTACAACGCTGAGAGTGCACCCGGAACATTGTTGCTTGCCTTCATGGAAAAAAACCCTTAAAGCTGAGCAGGACAGGAGACAGCATTTTTGCTTCCATAATCAGTTTCATATCATCTCCTACATGAGAAAAATACAACAGCTTAGCAAGATGAACATAGAAGCTGAGCAGTTTGGTTTTATAAATACATTTAGTTAGGTTGTAAATGAGATTTGAACATCCTAAACCAAATATTTTGCGTTTACGACATTTTACACTTCTGCTTGTGGTATTGAAGGGTAATTATTTTTATAATATCAGTTTTACCTCCTAGTTAATGGTAGGATACTGGATCAAGTAACCTAGAAGTTTCCTTCTGTCCATTTTTGAAAACTGGAGTTGAAATAGCAACTGCTTTTTCTTACAACTTTTGTCGGTCAGATTGTCATTGATTGAAAGCAGAAGTGTTAGTTTAAGATAGGAAGAAGGCATGGCAGAAAAAAGGTTCCCTTAATGCACACATTTTTGTGGTTGCTGTTTAATTTTGGTAAATTTCTAAATGCATTTTTTTAATGTGCAAATAACGATGAAGTCTTTTAATGTGATTGTGTTTGTTAAAGATGAAGTCACATGAAGAAAGTGTCTCCAAAAAGGAAAAAAGTACAGAAGACAAGGCAAAGGAAACAGGTAAGATAACCCTTGAGTATGCATATGTTCACCAAAAATGTGTATTTCCTGCTGGAACAAGCTACACATTTTTGATGATGCAGTCTAGCTAAATGGGAACAATCTTTTAAGTTAACTTATGTGCAGTTAGGAACCTACAGAAAAACACTTTGTTATTTTTTATATTTGAAACACTTGAAAACTCCAGATGGTAATATTCTTTAAAACAGCCGCAGTAATAATAGTATGTTTCTCTGCATTTTAATGTCTGATGCTTTTGCCACCTAAGACCCATTCAGTTTTCTTCAGTACAATAGGATGTTTAAATAGGACATGATACTCTTTAGAATTAATAGACTATTTTAAAAGGATATAATGATCTGCTTTAGAATTAAACTGTATTGATGGTAGAACAGTATGGATAAACAATTATAGAGACTGTTGAATTTCTGGGCCAAATTAGAGAGCTGTTAAAAACATTCACTGTTTATAGAAGAGATAGAATAAACAGTACCATCTTTTTCTTTGTGATGCACAGTACTCTTGACTGTCTGATTCAGTCTATTCTGCATGTGCCAAGAAGTGGGCTTTCCTTTGGAGAAAAAGTTACGGCACATCAAAGTTGAGCTGTTTTCGTACTTTTTTGCCCCTTGTACAGACACATTTTTAGTTAATTAAACAACTAGCAGCCTCTTTCAGTGTCTCTCTACACAAGATCTGTAATCAGGTTCAGCAATGATTTTACTACAGTGCCTACTCACCATCCTTGCGTGTTGCATTCTTCTTTCTTCAATTCAAAGTTTAGTAATACTTCTGGAGGAGTTACCCTTCTCAACTCTAGTGCATGAAGCATTGAATATATTTGCAAGGTGTGAGTGGGCAAATTTCATGACGGCATGCTAAATAGAAATACATTACTTACACCTCAGGAAGTCTTGGAACTGCACAGTTTTTGATTCTGGAAAGGTGGAAGTCATGTTCTTGCACAGTTTTTACCAAAATGTCCTCTGTTTGGGCACTGTTGGACACAGGTTATTGGATGAGAAGGACTTTTGGTCACACATAGTAAGGCTTCTGTTCTTACCCCCCAATTGGCTTATCATATTCTAGAATTTTATAGAGAAAAAAGCTTCCTGTTTTTGGATCTGCTCAACCAAAAATAAAAATTAATATCCATTTGGTATTGTAAATACATTTCTTACAATGTTCTGTCTCTCCTGCTCCCTGCTCTCCACCTCCCTCCTTTTTTTTTTTTTTT